>PVJD01006331.1:0-99956 GCA_004026545.1 Mormoops blainvillei
TTACTTTTTGTTTTTAAATTTGTTGTTGTCCTTCTTTTGGTTGTGCGAGGAGACAAAGTATATCCACATACTCCTCCATCTTGGCCGGAAGTAGTCAAGGGGACTGCATTTTTAAAGAGTGTGCACGGAAGAAGAAAGAAAGAAATGTAAACCTAGACAACTTTAATATTTTCCCTCTGCACTTGGAGGTCTGGATGGTTTTCTAATCACCTGCTCCATTTGGGCTCAGATCAACTCCCTTCAGTCCTCCCTGTTTGTTGTTAAATGAGATTATGGTTTTAGCTTTTCTCTTAAAACTGAGCATATCTTCTTGGAAAACTTCTTGGGGGTGTCTACTAAAGCTGAACATATGTAAATGACCTTGCAATTCACTCCTAGCTACCAACCTAGCAGAGAGGCATACGTATTTCAGGGAATTTCCTGCACTGGATTTGGAGCTGGCAAACTTTTTCTGTAAAGGGTTTTCAGTTTTCACAGTTTCTGTTGTTAGTAGTCAGTGCTGCTGTTGGAGAGTGAAAGACAGCATGTGAAGGAATGAGTGGCTGCGTTCCAATAAACCTTTATTTATGGACACTAAAATTCGAATTGCATATATTTTTCATGTCTCTTGAAATATTCTTCTTTTGGTATTATTTTCAAATATTTATAAATGTAAAATCCATTCTTCATTTGCAGGGTGTTCTAGAGCAAGTGGCGAGCCAGAAAGGGTATGACTTTCCCTTTATATGATATATGAGAACAGGCGAAACTAAGCTATGGTGTTGGAAGTCAGCTTCATGGTGATCCCTGCTTAGGGTTAGTGGCTAGATGGGAGCAGGGGGACTTTTGTGGTGAACTGGCACTGTTCAGTTTCTTAATCTGGGTGCTGGTTACTCAGATGTATTCGCTTTGTGAAAATTCATTGAAGATATGCTCTTTTCTGTTTCTACAATATGTTCCACTCTAATTAAAAGTTCAAAAAGAAAACATCTGAACTGTGTGTGGCTTCTGACTCCAGGTTTTAGCACCTCATTTGGGGTTAAAGTGTAGCAGTTTTCATTCTTTTTATAGCCACTGGTTTCTGTTTTCTAATAAGAGAGTCTTTGAAGAAAAGTCTGATATGTCTTTCCAATTTCCCAGATCTTATTTCCTTTTATAGACAGGGAGACATTTAACAACTGGTGTGGTATAGGCATCAGCCAACCAAAGTACAATATGATGATGAGTGTTAACCCTTTAGTTGCTGGATCATAGGAAGGTGGGGAGGCTCTGGCAGAGGAAGGCCTTCGGGACTGTGGGAGTCATGAGTAGGACTTCAGGTGGTACAGTTGCCCCCATAGTGAATCTGGGCTGAAATCTACCTATGCTTATAGGTAAGGGGTGGGGGCTTAATTGCAGAGAATGGAATTATATGGCATGCATGCCTGACTTGTAGAAAACCAGCTTCTATTTTTTTTGCATCTAGGGGGAAAAAAAGCGGAGAACTAACAATGGGAACCCCTAGGAGGTGTCAGGTGCCTCCCGTGTGTTTCAGTCTATTCTCCGTAACAACCCTGGGCAGTAGGCTTTATTCAGGTGAGGAACATCAAGGCTTAGGGTAGTGATGTGACTTTCCCAAGGTCGTGCTGCTCACATGTGGAGGAGCTGGCTTCCTAGCCAGATCTGCCTGGCCCCAGAGCCCACCTCTTTCCACTGCACCGTACTCACCCCATGCTTCCCTCTCTCTCCTCAGTCACACTGAATCTGGTCTCTTGAAAATGATGGCCTCAATATATTTTCCCCTGAGCAGTCAGCCTTTATAGCCCGCCTGTGTTCTGCTTCCCAGAATTGCACACGCTTGTTTAGACGAGAGCTGTTGAATGAAATTGTTTTATATCCGCAGCTATCTCTTCTAGGACAAGTCTTTTTAAAACTATAGTCAAAGAGAAAACTTTACAGCATTTTCAAAGGAAATATATTGGGCTTTCAGCACTATTTGACATCCCGTATGAATACGTCTCTCCTACAGACGATGAGGAATGTTTCTGGTCTCAGGGTTAAGTTTAAAAAAAAAAAGTCTCCATGGCATCACATTCTGGGGAGTGTTAAGGTGCTTCAGGCACACCTCAAGACTGACCCAAGAGGGGACAGTGAGGAATCGATCCATAGATGCAGAAAATGCAAAGGCCGTAGTGGGTGATAAACACGCCGCACATCACCATTCGGAGAGGAACAGTCTCGTATCTATTATAGCATAATAGCACCAATTATTTGGTTGTTTGTGCTGAGGAGTTGAAAGCTATCATGTGCCGGGAAAATACTCAGCATGGAGCAGTAATTATGGATCAGCTGATGATAAAGGATGCATTGGATTGACTGCTAATTAGATTATTAGCAACAAAAACAAATACCTGCTATTAACCATAAATAAGCTGCATTTATGATATCTTCTACTTTTTAATGCATATTTCTTTTCGTAACGTGCATTTTTTTTCTTCTTTTTCTGTGCCCAGACTTTCCATGCTTCCCAGTCATATTAAGCATATTTGTTTAGTGAGCTGTAATCAAGTCGTTTTCTTGTTTCCTTCCAGTCTCAAAAGGGGCTGAGAGGGCTGACGTGTACTGAGTGCCACATGTCAGGCCCTCCATGACGTGTGCTAAGTTTTCTCGGGGAAGGAGTCAGGGCTGTTCCAGAACCAGATCCAGGTCTTTGCATGGGCACAGAGTCTTTGTTCAAGGTAAGGGATGGTAGGGTTTGCCCGGTGAAATCGGTGTTGCGAGTTCATTGTCAAAGAAATGACCTGGTTGCTTTTTTGTGGCACTTTGAGGTTAGATGCTGGATTTGAGGTTTTTATTCTGGATTCAAGGGGGATGGGATGGGCATTTGGATGCCTCAGGTGACTGTACCTCTCTTTCCTCCCCATCAAATCGGTCATCTTCGTGTAAGTATGTTGACTGTGCCTCCAGCAGTATGAGACTCCAGCTGTCTTCCTGCCCAGGTGGCTATGAGTTCTGGGAGTAGGACCATCTGGGGGGGCCCTTGGAAGCTCCCTGGGTTATCTGGAGAGAGAAGCCAGCACGATTCAGGGACACCTCTAGCCGTGACCTTGATAAATGATATAAGTGGTTGTCAAGTGTCCTATAAGAAGTGCTAGAGATGGAACCGTTTGTGGCCACCATTATATGCCAGGAGTCCGTGTAAAGAGGAGAGGCTTCCGTGGGGAGTGGAGCGTGTGACTGCCTTTTGAGAGAAATGCTAGGTGTTTTATGTGTGTTGAGTCATTCATTCTTTACAACCACCCCCTGCGGTAGGCGGGCTGAGAGTTAGCTAGTGCTTGCCAGTGTTTAAGGCCGGCACCTTTCTGATCAAACAGTGCCTGAGCCATACAGGTTGTCAAAGTGTTGTCTGATGAATATTATCTCTGGGTGATGTATTGATGATCCTTATTTTACCAGTGTGGAACTTGAGGTTCATAAATGTCCAATAATTTGCCCAAGTCTGTTGAGCTAATTAGCGGCAGAGCTAAGACAGGTGTGTGTGATGCTGGAGCCCATGCTGGGGTGCCACTGGGCCACTGGCGAGCGAGAAAGGCGGTAAGCCCCTTGAAGGAGTTTTTCCCTTGGTGTGTCTATCCAGTGTGGGGATACAGAGTGGGCAAACTCCCCCGCACAAGGTCCTTGGGTCAAGCTCATCAGTTCACCCAGCAAAGTGATGTGGGCACTGCTGTGTGGGAAGTCCAGTGCAGGAGGTGCCAGGCCCAGTTTTTGCTCTCCTTGCCCAGGGCGAATTCTGGGGAGGGGTGGGGTGTAGAGCAGTGGCTGGCCCCTGGCCACTTCTGTCTCTAGAACTCTGTCTCCCTCTGGGACTTTAAGATGTGTTGCTTTATCCCTAGAAAGATATAACCGCGCCACTAGAATGTCTGTGTAATGGTGAAAGGGACCGCAAGATGGATTGAAGCCTTTTCTCTCTTTTGAGTCAAAGTGGAATGTGAGGCCAAGGGGATGGAGAGACTCTCTACGCAGGTTCATGGGATAAAAGTTTGAGACAATTGCTTTTAAATTTCCTAGGAGTTGTTCTGCAAGGTTCAATTTCTTCCCCTGATCATGCCACTCTTCTGTTAGCTCAGAAAACTGTGGTTGAAGTTTAATCTCATCCTGAAAGCCGTTTCACTATACCAGGGACCTGTTATTCCACAGGGCCTTTTATTAGAAGAAGAAGGCTTTCTGGCGGTCTTTTAAAGTCGGTAATTTTTGAAGAAGTATATTTGCTGGAATCCACTTGTCCCCAAAGTGCTTGCTGTTTGAAAAGCATAGCGCTCGTGGAAAAATAACAGGACAGGAAAACCAGCTTCAGGATAGAGAATAGGCTGACTGAACAACCGACTTTAATTTAATGCGTGCAGGCAGAGAGGGGAGCTACTGCGGGATCTTTACCGCTTGGGGCATCCCAGGCCAGGGTCGGCCCACGGCAAATCCAGACCCCCTTCCTCCTGCGGTTTAGCTATGGCTCGGGAGCCAAGAATAATTTTTTACAGTTTCGAAGTTTCAGTGTCCACAGATGAAGTGTTATGGGAACCCAGTCACGCTCATCCCTGCGGGTATTGTCTGTGGCTGCTTTCACACTGTGTGGCAGAGTTGAATGGCTGCAATGGAGACTACTAGCTGGTTTGCAAAGCCAAAACTTGGGCTGGCTCTTTTTAGAAAAACTTTGCTAGCTGCTGCCCTAGACCTTTGTGTCTCCAAGTGTGCCTTCCCTCCCCGCCCTGAGGTCCTATATCCTGGTCCGGGCTTCCTTCCCTAAGGAGTGTCCGTTCTAGGACCTTCCCATGTTCTCTTTTCTCACTTCTACAGCTGTTTTCACTCATCCTCACCTCCAGGCAACAGGCACTAAATTAAAAAGCAAGTTGAGAAGCTCTCTCCCCATATACCCACCTGTCCTAGCTCCTCCCCGTCTTCCCTCAGTAGTCCCCAAATAAAGCCCATGTCCATGGGGGGAAACATTTTTTTTAAATACACAATACCTGACTACTTAGTTGGGGCACTGTCCTCTTTTCCCTTAGAGTGTCAAATCGAACAAATGACAACAGCCAACGCAACAATAGCTGTCCAGTGTGAATGAATAACAATTACACCTTTTTTTTTTTGGTCAGATCAGTGAAAGAGATAATATATTTTTTGGTGTGCTGCAGAATTTTAGTAATTGCTTTATGTGTGTCATGGGATGAAAAAGGTTGAAAATCGCTATTCTACCGTGTGGCTGTGACATTTTGTTCAATCAGTTCCTTTTGATGGATATCCAACTTGTCTCTTATCTCTTGTCACTACACACTGGGCTGCAGTAACTATCTATGTACACACATTTTTACATGTTGCTGTTTTTACTTCTGTAGACTAGATGTTGAGGAGTGGGAATTCTAAGTCAAAGGGAGTCATACACACACATGTATTAAGACTGCTTTTAAAACAGTGTAGTACTCCACATTTCTTTTAGCAAAGTATGAGAGTACTCCTTCCCCAGCATCCCCACTAGCTTAAATTTGTCATTTTCATTTTCCCTATTAAAGGGTATAACATGGAACCCTATTGTAATTTTATATTCCTCTGACTGCCAGAGTGGTCCTCATGTGTTTACTGCCCTTAAAGGAGCTGTTCTTCTTTGAAGCGTCTGTTCATAACCTCTGCCCATTTTTCCATGGGGCTGTTTATCTTTTTGTTATCAATTTTAAGAGCTCTTTGTATGTTATAGATAGCTCTTTATTGGTCATACATATTGCAGATTTTTTCCTAATCAGTTGTTATGCTCTTGACTTTATTTATGATAAATATTGCCATGTAAATTTTTGGCTTATTTTTATATCGTTAAATATGTCTTTTAAGAAATAACTAATGAGCGTTGTGTCTTATTAAAAAGATCTTCCTAACCGCTAGCCTGTATATAAAACATCCTAAATTTCCTCTTCTTTATGACTTTAAAAACACTTTTAAATGTTAACTCCATCTGGGTTTTACTTTTATGTCTAGTGTGAGGTAGGGATTTAACTCCATTTTATTTGAAATGGATATTTGTGTTAAAGCCATTAATTAAATAAACCATCTTTTCCTCCACTTGCTGAAATACCATGTTTGTCATATATTTGTTTCCCATAGACATTGGGTTTTAGTTCTAGAAGCTCCATTTAATTCTATTGACCTATTTATTTCTCACTATGCCAATATCATATGTCTTACTAGAATTTTGTTATTAAATCTAGTAGTTACTTCTCAATTAGTCCATTGGTTTTATTAGGTAAAAAATTATATCATTATCAAAATGAGTTAGATTTATCTCATCTTTTTGAGTATTACCTTGATTATTTTATTATCTTGTTTGTGACATTCATGAGAACATTCAAAATGGATTGCAGTGACAATATAGGACTATTTCTCGATTTTGATGCAGTGGCTGTAGTGTTTCACTACTTACTGTTCACTTTTATGAAATATTCTTTACAATGTATTTGTAGTTTTCTTTTCCTTCTTTACTTCAAGTTTTTATTAGAAATTATTTTGGATTTTTATCATATTTTGATTGTGTCATAGATGTAGCTTTTCTCTTTTATTGATGCAGTGAAGTATTTTGATTTCCATATTTTGAACCAACCCTGTATTCCTGAAATAAGCCCTATTCAGTTATAGTTTATTTTTATTATGCTTCCGTATTTTATCTGTTGTAATTTATTTGAATTTTAACATCTATGTTCATGAATTAGATTGATTTATAGTTTTTTGGTACTCATTAGAGTTTAGATTTAAGTATATACTGCTACCATAATTAATGAAATTGAACGAATTAGGGAGGCTTTTTTTTTTTTCCGGACACATGGTAATACTTTAAATACCTTTGGCATATCTGTTTTTTGGGGTTTTTTTTAAACTCCACCCTGAAATTACTGGTACTGTTGACTTCTCCAGTGGTAGCTCGTGACTATCTTAAAGACCTACTTTATTTTTCAGTCCAATAATCTGATAATGTCTGTATTTTAATAGGAATATTCAGCATATCATAATTAGTAAAATAATTGATATATTGAGTATTTACTATTTATTTTCCTTTACTTTTATCTTTTTATTTTCTTCACTAGTTTGCCAATTACTAGGTTCATTCCTCTTTTAAAAAAAAAAGTTGGACATATTACTGTAACGTCAATACCGTAACCTTCCTTTTCAGGACATTTAAATAGCTATATCTATGAAAACAAGATATCAACAATTTTTAAAACCCTGCCAAGATGTTTTGCTCATCTGCTCATTATTGACCTAATAAAGCCGAGCCTTTCAGGAGCTCTCTTATGTCCTCCCTCTTTCTTACACTGAAAGTAGGCAAACCTTTAGAGGGCTTTTACTCACTCTGCCTTCTACCACTCCTAATTTCTAGGTTTGGCTAAGATAATTGAACACTTCTAGAACTTAATGTCAAGTTTTTCCTTGCTAAATGCTTCTTCTTTTTAAGTTTTCTCACTTGCCACTTACATTACATTTTCCCAGCACTTCAACGCTCTCTGCTTGGAGCCCACCGTGTAAATTGTAAGGTTCATCCCACGCGAGTGTGTTCTCTTCATCTCGCGCATCTCAAGCTTTCCGTTTGAGTTCATATTTGTGTGTGTGTGTGTGTGTGTGTATTAATTTACTTAAAATTTTTCCGTTATAGTAGACATACAATATTATATTAGTTTCAGGTGTATGGGTTATATTTTCTATGGCCCTTGCATGTCCACAAATATGGGTACCATGTGGCTTGGATATCTGGCAGTCTGGGGATGGTTTTCTACTGTCTTCTAGACTCCAGTTTTGCAGATGGTAGGTCTACTTGAAGTCTAATTACTGTCCTTGGTAAGTTACTTATGTTTTCTGTTCAGGGCTTGTGAGATCATTCTTGGAACTCAGAAGCGCGCCTTGGGCTGTGCCCTCCCCATGACCCCTACAAGGAGCTCAGTTCCGTCTGTAGACAATAAACGCCCACCGACCGTGTTCGTGAGCTGATCGGGAGGCCTGGCTTGGAGGCGATATTGATGTAGAAGAGCGCAAGTTTTGCCCAGGATTTGCTCAGACAGTGCTCAGAGTAAGAGTGCAACAGTGGCGTGTTTGCTCCCCTGGGTCCGGGGGCTGGCTTCTGGCTCTCTGGGAAGACACTTCTGCTGAATGGCCAGGAGTGTGCCTGTTGGCCTTGAGCTCATGTTCTCTGGAACAAGGAGAGATACAAAGAAGAAAAAAGAAGTAGCAAAAACAGAGCTATAGAGTGAGAAAGCGCCCAGCCCCTTCATCGGAGGCAATGGCTGCTTGTGGGAGTGTCCCGTTGGTGCTTTGGGTGGCTTACTTAAAAAATTAAAAGGTAAATAAGATACGAGGTAGTAGCAAAATAAATGTCGTGAAAAGAGGAAAGGATCAAATTGTGACTCATCTTGCATAGAAAAAGTGACTAAAGTCAGAGAAGGACCTTTGGAAAAAAAAGTTGTAGGCAAATATCTACTAACCTTCATGACTCTTCAGTTTTCCAAGGCAAAGTGTGCTTATGGTGCACCCCAGACGCCCGGATCCTCCGGAGGGCCGGGCTCGCGGGGAGCCCTGTGCAGCTTTGGCGGCTTGTTACAGTCTATGGTCAGTTTGGCTGTAGTTTGAAATCTTGGATGGAAGCCACACGGGGTCTTAGAGGACAGCCATTCCAGCCAAAGCAGCCTGGGAAGTGAGCAGAAGTGGGTCTTTGTACTGCTGATTTTGTGAACAAGCTAAATTCTACAAATGCTTAGCAAGTATCTGCTGTGCGTCCAGCACCCAGCACCGAACTCATCGTTGTGGGAAAAAGTATTGGGTTGGCCAAAAAGTCCGTATGGTTTTTCCCGTAAAATAAAAGACACGTTTTTCATTTTCACCAATAATGTTATTGATTTGGATATTTTGAGTGTGTCGGCTATCTCCCCATGTGGTATAACGTTGATTGTTCTCAATTAATGTTTTGATTTGATCGCTATCAACTTCAAGTGGTCTGCCCAACCGGGGAGCACCATCCAGTGAGAAACCTCTAGCACAAAATTTCACAAACCACTTTTGAAACGTTCGATCAGTCACGGCACGTTCTCCATACACTGCACAAATCTTTTTTCTGCGTTTTTACCTTTCTTGAAATAATAAAGCATAATGTGCCAAAAATGTTGCATATTTTCTTCCATCATTAAAATTAAAATGGCTACACTGAAATTCACCAATTTTGATGTTTTTTTAAGAATGCACACTGCCATGACAGCTGTCACAATACAAACTAAGAAAATTGTTTTGTATGAGGTTAAAGACAACAAAGTGCTACTAGAGCCATCTTAGGGAAGTAAAACCAAACAAGCTTTTTGGCCAATCCAATATAAAACCTGGCCCTTTGCCCTGGAGACCTGTGAAGCTCGGGCGGGTAGTCACAGTGGCAGTCCTTGTCTTGGTGTCCTGGTATCTTGCTAATGCAGGGCCCTGGGTCAACATGTTGGGCATCTCAGCGGAGGCATCTCCCCAGCCACAGCTGGACACTTCCCTGCCATCCCCCGCACGCCCTCTTTGACGCTCGGGAGTGCCCGCTATTTTAAACCCTCTGACTCAGCAGGAAGACCACAGGGGCGAGGGAAGGTTCTCTAGCTCTCGCTTACAAACGGGGCACGACGGTGAAGGCAGACTGACGAACTTGATCCCTAAGTCGGTCAGGGATATGGAGTTAGAGTCCCTGTTCCTACCTTTTCCCTTAACTCCCTCTGACTCAGGTTCAGTCACATCTTTGAAAATCAGGCTTTAAGGACTTTTTTGGCTTGAATCAAGTGCCTATGGGAGAGTTGATATAAGTCTTGCAGAGTCAGTTGTTCCCACTCAGAGAAAAAGACCAATCAGCTTGATGTGAATTCCCTGAAAATTTAGAACAGATGGTTTTCTAAGCACTTAGGGGAAAAGATGTGGTGATTGCCAGGCTCTCGTAAGAGCAAAGCAGGTCCTTTTTCCCGTGGTCGTTCCACTGGGGGGTCACGGGAAGAGCTGGCCAACACCTAGCCTACGTGCTGGCATTCCCACCCCCGGCACTCCGAGAGACAGCACGCATCGTCCCGTGTCAGCCTATGTCCACAGTTTTCATGGAAGCCGGCAACCATGCTTGGCATCTCCTGATACACTTTGATTTTGCTTGCTAAAGGTTGCCTTCTGGGCAAGAAACAGGGTTCTTTCTTTTCGTGACTTTTAAAATCCTGGGCTGTTCAGTTCCTAGGATGCCTCGTGTTTGGAAGACCTGTTCCTTGGAATCACTACAGGTAGGACAACCTTCAAATTGATGAGCCAGTGAATAGAGTGCCCAGAAGTGGGGGCCATGAGGACTCCGTGCACTTCTTGCACTTGTAGGGAATGCAGAGATTTAGGAGGTAAGGTAGGAAGAAGGATATCCTATTCAGAGACCCGGTGTATTGTTTCAAACAAAGGCAATGCAGAAATTATACCATTTCCTTTGGAAAAATGGGACTCAAAGACAAGGAAAGAATGGATTTGTTTTTAACGATTGCAAGTAGAATTGAGCCTGTTCCTGTGATTGTTGGAAATAAAATTGGTTAGAAAATGATGTCAGCAGAGAGCGGGGATTGTGAACCAGGAAAATAAATGAGCTCTGAAATCACCTTCTATTTTATAAATATTGTTTCTAGACCTGAGAAAATTGAGACAGATTATTCCTTTTTCTCTCTCCCAAGCTATGGGTGGAAGGAGCCCTGAGTATCCCATTTGGACCTTGTGAGGAGCATCTCATCTTGTCCTGGCGTGCTAAGTGGCTTTGTCTGCATTTAGATACACTCCATTTCCCTTGCAAGGACCACTATCAGCGGCAGCCAATTACAAATACACCTCATAACACATTATTGAGACACACTGCACGCAAATAAGCTGGAGAGATGTTTAATGATTGGACCGCACCATGTCCATTACAATCTGTCTGCACTGCCGTGGACGGAGGGGATAGTTCTGGGCTGTGAGTGTCTCTGGGTATGTGTGTTTACGTGTCTTTCATTGTTACTGTGTCTCAATTAGACCTCATTCGAGCCAAATCAGTTTACACTTTTAAGGAAGGAAAAGGAGCATCACTTCACATGCTGACAGGCTCCTTTTAAGCCTGAGAGTCCTTGTCTTTGGTTTTCTGAAAATATCAGCACTATTAGCAGCCCGAATTCATCTGAGAACAAGGGTTGATGCATTTTCCGACTCAATGGGTGGCTGCCTTCTGTTATCTGTTTCTTGTGGAGAGGCGAAAGGTGGGCAATTTAGGGAAATGTTACTTAGGCTGTCACTTCCTCCACTCTTTCATCTGCTGGTTTGGTTTTGCAGTAAAAGTTTGCTGAATTTTATTTTCCTGGCCATTTGCCATTGTCGGTGGTTTTGAAGTAATGACTGCATTTTGCCCTAGTACCAGCTGCGTCCCAGGCCCGGGTAAAGTGGTAGCTCATTCATAAAGCACAAGGCCTTCTCTTACAGTGTTAGGGGTGTGGGATCTAGGAATGAGATGACAGCCAGGCTCGGGGGGCTAAACCAGAATCTCCACTTGTTGAGAAAGGAAGCCTATTTTTTTTTTCCTCAGCTGAGGACATTTGTTTTTCATTGCTTTTAGAGAGAGAGGGAGGGAGAAAGAGAAACATCAATGTGAGAGAGAAGCACCAATTGGTTGCCTTCCGTATGTGCCCTGACTGGGAATCGAACCCGCAACCTTTCAGTTCTGAGACGACACTTCAGCCACCTGAGCCACACTGGCCAGTGCGGGGCAGGAAGCCTTTGAGTTTCTCAGACCCACTTGCTCTCTTTACATCTGAGGATGCGGAGGCTAAGGAGAGGAAGTTACCTTCTCAAGAGAACTCAGCTAGTTAGTGGCAGAACTTATCTGGAACCTGGCCTCTTGGCCCTTAGTCCATTCTGCCTGTTCCGAGCTGGCTGTATTTGCTTCTGTGAAACATGGAGTTCAACAGGGAGCTGGGAGCTGCCGGCACAGATGCTGGGAAGCCTATGGACCCTCCGCCATGAAAACCATCACAGGGCATACAAATGATTAACACCTGTATCGTGCTCACACCCCAAAGAAACTCTTCCCGTTCTGTAGAGCATCCTGAATGAGGGCATATGATGTCAAAGGGTTATTTTATCAAAAGATTGGCTTTACCTTCATTCTTTTAGAAAAACGGAATGCTCCCTGCACCCGCCTGTGTTGTCTTTCTTGAGATTCACTCCTGTAGTTCTGGGTCTTCCCGGAAGAGGTGGCAGAGGAAAGACAGAACACACCCTTAAATCGGCCAGAGACATTTTCAGCTGGATGGAAAACTAGGTTGGGTCTTCCTGAGCCTGTTTGTATAGTCGAGCAGGTGACATGTCCAACCTTGTAAACTTGGAAAAATTTACTGTTCACACTTTATTCATATGTTCCTTAGTCCTTGGCAAATGAACTGCTTTTGAAGAATTTATGTCCCATCTGCCACTTCTCTTAGTAAGAGTGGCATTTGTGACTGATGTGGTGATGGTGGAGCCCTGGGGCTTTGGTGATTTGATGTTGCCCATCTGCAGCCTGAAACTTCGGGGTCACATGGGTTAGAGGCAGAGTGTGGCTTTGGTGTTTCCTGAATCGCACTGCCTGGCTGAGGGAGCTGTGCTCACTCACAGCCAGCTGTTTGGTGCCAAGCAGTGGCACATCCCTACTGCTACTTCGCAGCCAGCAAGAGAAATGAGACAGGGCAGCCAGCAAGTTGGTATTTTGAAGAATCTGCTCTGTGTTTGGGTGTGAGCGTGGGTGTTGTTGGGGAGGCGGTGAGAGTCTGAGGCGTGGGGTACGATTCTGACCTAAAGAACCAGCTGTTTTCCTGGCCGGTGGGGTTTCGAGAAGTGCAGGCGCCAAGGGAGAAATCGGAGGCGAGGTAAGATGGTCGGCACCATGGGAAGCACCAAGTTTCCTGCCATTAAGGCCATTTTTCCGGATAGCGATGAGACCTGCCCTGTGTCTGTGCCTTTCGTAGGCTGCTTTGCTCACCTTCGCTGGGGGAAGGGCAGCAGTTCCTCCTGCCTACTCTGCTGACAGGGTGCCTGAGGCTCAGCGGGTGACTGGTTTGCGACTGCGGTGAGCCAGTAGGCTCACAGGTAAACAGGACTTCCAGCATGATATGATTGTTTGTATCTTCCGCTTCCTGGTTTTGTATATCACACAGAAACAACAAGGAGAACAATTTGAAAAATTTAAATGTCATTTTCAATGGAAGTAAAGAATAGATATAATCTGTGGGGTTTGAATTATGCGCAAGGACTGCCCAGTTGGCTAGGTTTGGGAGAGGCCACTAGGGGGATGTGAAGAGGTTTAGAAGAGTAGCAGGAGGGTCTCGGAGCGGCACGTGGCAGGATGCCAGTGAAATGTGTATCCCAGAAGTGCAAAGGTGTCTTGAAGAGTCCCCAGCTATATCCTTTATTTGCAAACACTGGGCAGGGACTGGCAGGAGCAGTACTGAAGGAAGGTGCCCCCTGGGCCTGTTTTGCTTCAGAGAAGCAGAGGAAGTGGGTTCATACCAAGGATCCTCCAAAGAGACCTATTTGTAGGAAGTCATGTCTGGCAGCACAAAACAGATCCTCCCTTCTTCTCTCCCTCCCTCCATTCTTCTTTCCTTTCTTCCATCTCTTAACATTTTTCTTGAGGTATAACATACATACAGTAAAGTACACAAATACTTTTAGCTTGGTAAACGTACATATGTGTTCACTTGTGTCGGCACCACCCAGATCAAGATCTAGAGTGTTTTTGGTGCCCAGAAGTCTGCCCACGGCTGCTTCCAGTCATTGCCCCTCCCGACAAAGACAGCTTTTTGTAAAGAAAGGCTACCCCGCTTCGTCCTCCCACCTCACAGGAATTTCCTGCATTGAGCTGGCCCAAGAAACTCCACCCCACACAATGATAAGTCATAGAAGAGAAATTGGGAGTACTGGTAGAAAAGAAGCAAAGATATCATACTGAAAAAATGTCAACAATAGCCACAAAAATTACCCCCCCAAATAAGGAACATTCCCAGGAAAATGCTCATAGGGAAGAGATGAAAATTGTAATCAAGTATTTCACAGTGAATTTAAAGAACTCAAAACAATGACTTTTAGAAGAAAAACTACAATGCAGAGAAAAGAATTCTGGAAGGGATGACAAGATGGCAAGAGGCAGTGAGACGCGAGCTGTCAGAACTCAAGGAGGAAACCAAGTAAAGGCAAAGTTATCTCAGAAATGAAGGTAAAGTCGGAAGGACCTCAAGGGAAAATAGACACTGGAAAATACAGTGTAGGGCATAGACAATGGAAATTAGAAAGGCAAAAAATGCAACTGAAATAAGGGAAACATTAATAAAAATTAGGGAGAAAGTGATTGATATAGAAGACTGGCAATGGAAATCCAACATAAACTTAATTTTAGTCCCTGAAGGAAAACACAAAATAATTTAATAGAATCAATATTTAAAATATAAATTAGAAAGGCTTTCATGATGTAAAGTAGACTTAAATCTAAATGTTGAAAGAACTCAATTTGGGTATTGGAGAAAATTACCCAGAAGAGTTAACACCAAGATATAGCCTTGTACACTTTTAGACACTAAAGACAGGGAATGATTCTTCTCTCCTCTCCTCTGTGTCCCCCGCCTCCTTTCCTGTGCTCTCTCCTCTTCCCTCCCCTCTCCCCCTGTCTGCTCTCCCCTTTCCTTCCCTTCTCTCCCCAGCAGGAAAAGGCATGTGTGTGCAGGTGGCGGACACAGAAGGTAGCTTAGAGTGACTGAAAGATTAGTTACAGAGGGCAAATAAGTTAATTGACATAGCAAGTGAATAAATATATAGCGGCTAATAGGACCCATATTGTTCACTGTTTGAAAAGAGATTTATAAACATGGACAGAGGGAAGGCTAGGGAGAACCTGGGTGTTAGAGTGGAATTAGAGGTAGTGGCTTGTGTGCATACACAGACGTGTTTCCCAGAGATGATCTGGAAGCAGCGGAACGGCAGTAGCAATGGGTACACATCAACTCTTCAAACCCTGGCTTCTGAATACTGTCCTCCCCTAACAGTGACTGCGGCTCCTTCGAGAAATGGCTGATTTAAAGGATAGGGCCAAGAAGGTGTAAAATGAACCTGAAATATTGTATTTTACCAGAAGGTCAGGAAAATATTGGAGCATGTGAAAAGGACACAGAAGGCAGCTTGAAGGAGTTTCCATGGGCCAAACTGAGGGTCATATGAGTGTCAAAGTAAATAATGGGTATCAGATTACCACCTATCGAATAAAATAGAAATCCATGAGCTCATAACTGTTTTAAGGGGATGAGTAAATAAATAAATATGTTAGTGAGTGAGGTCAGGGGAGGGCAAGCTCCTCCTTGTAGCAGAGTGCCAGCTGGCGTATGTAGAGGGGTTGATGGAAATGCGTACTCACCACTTGCTAACCCCTGTAGTTGAAACAGGCAAGAGTTGTCAATGGAAACTAAGTGTTGTGTGTGGAGGCTTCATAAGGATCAATATATCGGTACTGTATTGGAATAGTTTCCCACAAAATTGTAATCAAAGACAATGGAGACATGGTGGATTGTCAGTGGTGAAACCAGGCAGACACCAACTTGGGCAGATGCTCAAAGTGAACATGACTAGGGGTGGGATGGGTGTCCCCAGATGTGATGCACTGAGATCATGACATCATTTCCATTGTAGTCCTGCCTGGAATGCATGACTTGTGGACTCAGACCCTTCAGAATGAAAGGTCTGCAACTCTTTGAGACTTTGAGAACTTTGAAAAACAGAGAGAAAAACTGAGGAACTCTTTCAGATTGAAGTAGACTGGCGAGACTTGACAACTAAATGCAACCCATGTTGGTGGATAGGATTCTGGACCAGGAAGAGAAAGGAGACACTGTGTTGGGACAGTTGGAGAAACTTGCATAGGTCTGCGGATCAGGCCTGTACCATACGGTAGATGTAGGAGAAGGGAGGCATTCACTGGAGCACTTAGAGGTGACAGACATCATGCGAAACGAAAAATCTCTGAAGTCTCAATAAAATATCGTCACCTAGGGCATTTGTGTGGAGGGAGTATAAGAGTTTGTACTATACTTGTAACTTTTTCTTAGGTTTGAAATTACTTCAAAATTAATAAAAGGGTCATGAGAAATAAATAAATAAATAAATAAATAAATAAATAAATAAATAAATCCAGGCAAAGAAATCAAGTTACTTATGAGGGGAAAAATATCAGGTCAGCTGTGGTTTTCTCTGCAGCAACATTCAATGCCCAGAAGACAGTGAAAGGTCTACAAGATAACTAAGGAAAGAAAGGGTGAGCCAAAGATTTATAGCCATCCTAGCCATCTTTTAAGTGTAAAGACAGTTTTGAGCATGTGATAACTCAGGGATTATTGTTCCCAGGAGCCTTTCCTGAGCAAGCTAGCAGGGGATGAACTTTAGCCAACAAAGAAAAGACGGTGGATGAACACTAAATATTTCCAACTGTCAAAGCAAACTAAAACAAACACGAGAATTAGAGCAGGAGAGGAGCATGTAAATGTTCTGTGCCCTGATGAGGTGGAAAGGTCACAACCAACAAATATTGGGAAGGAAGGTGGCAAAAAGAGTAAGTTCCCTGGAGACTTCATTCTGTAATATCAATAAGTCACAGGATATAATTTAGAGCTAACAAATAAAGCAATATAAGCATAATTATATTTAAAATAAATGGTAAACATTAGGAGAGATAACATTATTGACTAAGATCAGGTGGTGGAAGAGATGCAGCACAGCCAGGGTAAGTGGTCCCCCGGGACTATGTAATGTGTTTGTCACCTCCCTGCGTGCAGCTGCCACTGTGTTGACGTCTCCGTGCACTTTCAGAACTGGCATCCAGGGACGTGTGTATCTTTCTCTCTCCACCCCAGCCAAGCCTTTGCTCTGCCTCTGTGGGAAGGGACATAAAGGGGAAGAAGAGAAAGTGTACCAATTTTATCTTTGCTTGTAGTATAAGATTAATAATGATGTCTAAAGACATGCGTTGAGATTATTATATAGCATTGTAGGTATGAATGCAACCACTAGAATAAAAACATGGGCCTTCCCAGGAGAACCACCCATCAGAAACAATCACAGAAAGACTAAAAATAATGCCAAGAAACCAGAAAACCTGATATAAAACGAGAACTAGGAACAAATCCATTTGTTATATTGCTAAGTATAAATGAGTTTAACTCACCCTTTAGAAAGATTTTCAGATTGGATCACAAATCACAATCCAATTCTTGTTTCTAGAAATGCCCCTAGAAGAAAGTGATACAGAAAGGTTGAAAATACAGGAAGTAGTGAATAAAGGAACATCAGGAAAATGCTTTAAAAGGTTAATAAAAAGTAAATACAGAAATAAAAAGTAGTAATTAAAAGCTTGCGTCACACAAGGTAGAATTCAGGCTAAAAGCACATGACATAGGATAAAGAAAGGAGCTTCTTAATGCCAAAGTGTACATTTCAGAATGAAAAAACAGCAACAATACTGAAAAAAACAAACAAACCAAAACCCAGTTATCTCAGGAGATGAGAGGGAAGATAGACCAAAGCACACTAGTAACAGGTCACTTTAATTTACATGTTTCAGATAACTGGACAAGGAATAAAAATCAATATTGAAAGCCTAATTAACATAAGCAATAAAGCAGATCTGATTAATAAATAGCAAATCTGGTAGACTAATGAAAAGAATGTATCTTTCAAGGATCCGTGAAACATTTACAAATATTGTCCATCTATTAGGGGACAAAGATAACCTCCATAAATCCCTACAGGTAGAAAAATATAAAATGTATTCTTTGATTATAGTACAATTAAACTAGAAATTAACACTGAATCAGAAAACCAAAAGACCATTCCACTGAAAGAAAAATCAAAACAAAATAACAACAAGAAAACATTCAAATGCCTGGCTCATAAATATGGAAACTGTAGACTTTCTGGAAAAAAAAACAATTCATGAAAATACTATCGGAACAGTGTGATATAGCTAAAGCCGTACCCAGAGGAAAAATGATGGACTTAAATATTTACACAAAAGAATGACAGTACAAGAATTAGTCATGTAAGGCAAGGAGTTATAACGATAAGGCAGATTATAGCCAAGTGAAAGCAGAAGGAAGAACGAGATAAAAGTAAAAATTAATGGGTTAGAAAACAAAGCAGTTGAAATAAATTTCAAAGTTGGTTTTGGGGAAAAAGCAACCACGAAATAGATAAGCTACTAGTTAACCTAATCAAGAGAATGTCAGAGCAAGTGTAGATACATAGCACGAGAAATGAAATGTGGGAAATAATGATATAACAGGAAATGAAGGGGCTGACAAGAGACTGCTTTGCTCAGCTCTATGTAAGTACAGTTGAAAGCCTGAATGAACAAGATTTTTCAAGAAAATAAAATTTACTCAACTGACCCCAGAAAAGAATCCAAATTTTCAAAGGTAGGAATTTAAAAACAAAAACAAAACCAAGAAACTTTTCAGACATGCATGTATACCATGCCCCAAAGAAGAAAGCACCAGTCTCAATGGTTTTACAGGGAAAGTGTTACCAGACTTCTGAGGAACAATTTCAATATGAATGGTCCTAAATGTGTTTAAAATATATTCAACCTTATGTCATAAAAAATCAAGTTTGAACTCTGTATAAATACAGTCATATTTCATCATATTGCCAAGTTAAGAAAAAAGATTCAGAACAGTATATGTATAATATTAATTTTGTATAAAAAGTAGTGGAAGGGGGGTGGGGGCAGAATTAGAATGTGTATTTATATTTGCATCTACATGCATAAGAAATTCTGGAAGGATACACAACAAACTAACAGTGTTTTGCCTTTACAGGTGATGATGTGAACTAGGGATGGACAGGGTAGAAGTGAAACTTTTGATTGTATACTTTTCTTTAACCATGTAAATTTATTTATTTTGTAAAGGGATTATTATGCTAACATGATTCTGACATACTCACTGGCATTTATATCAACAAGATGATGCACGCCCTTTTATCCCCCACCTACAGAAATGGGTACAAATGCTTCCACTCCAACAAAATATAATTTGCTCGAAGTCTCCACCCCCCCGCCCCCCCACCCCCATTAAACCCTGAAGGATAGAGGCAGAGCTTCTCAGCGGCCACTGTGAGTTTTTCAGGTAAAATCAGCATCTTCTCGAATCACTGACTTTTATTAGGCTCTGGAGTGTGTGTTTGCAGAACACAGTGCGTTTGCTGAATGCGCAGTTTGCATCTCCCCTGACGATTCGTCGTGGATCCGGATCAAGTGTTAGATGCTTGTTTTGCAGCTTTTTAATGGAGATGTACGATGGTGATTGATATCAGTTTGAGATTACTCAGTTTCCAATTATAATGGAAGCCTGAGCAGCTCTGACCACATAGAACACAAGACACAGATTGTGGAAGTGGAACAGAGGCTATTGTTTTGTGAAAAACTCGCTCATTTCATTGGTGAGGAAACATTCCAGCCCAGGTAGAGGGTACTCGGCTCGTCAGTGCTGAGCTAGGAACTAGATAGAGCCTGAGCTTCTAAGCTCGGACCTGCCAGCCGTGGGTCCTTTCCCATCACGCATTTCCCATGATCACAAAGGCCTTGGCTGGGTCAGCACAGTCTGATGCTATGGACAGGACAATGTCAGGGAGGTTCAATATTAGGGGGGTAAGTGCCATCTGTGTTAGGATGCTTGGGTGTAAACAAGGGGAGACCTGACCCAAGTGAACTTACAAAAGAAATTTAGCTAACATAACTGAATAGAGGTCCAGATAACACCCTTGGTCTCTCTCTGTAACAGGAACCCTATTTTATTTTTTCATAGCCCATAACACTCTTGAAAAGTATCTTCTTGGATTTTTTTTCACTTATTTATTTATTTGGTAGCTCCATGACAGTAGGGAACTCGTCTGCTGTTGTCTTTCGTCTGCTCTCGTATTTCCCATGCCCAGAATACATATTAGGTGCTTAGTAAATACTTGTGGAAGGAGTTAACTTTCTACCCTTGGAGTGGAGAGTGGAGGACAGATCAAGCACATGGTCTGAGAGTAGAGAGAGAGATTGTCCCCAGGAGATTTTGATGTGACAATGGATGCTAGGGACCAAAAAATACCAAATGTCTACCGTACCTCAAAGCCTATCAGATAATCTTTAGCACCCTCCCCCTTCCTTGTTTCCTAGAAAATTTCTTCACCATTCCTATTTTTCCTTGCACTGGATCTGACTTAGGAGGACAGGGAGAAGATTCCGTAATGGTGCTTAGTTGTCTTGTCTCACCTAAGCAGGAGGGTCTCACGTCCCAGGTGCTGCACAGAGGACACGAGCCCCTCCCCCAGTCCCAGCTAGCGGCTCATGATTTCTCCTTGATTTAGACCTAGGACTGTGCTGATAGTCTCCACAGCAAGAAAGGAGGGTTACATTATTAGGAGGATACTTTCAATGGGACACAGCCTAACAGAGTACAAGAATCCAAAGTGGCAGACCCAGACCCTGCGTTATCTTCAGAGACCACTTTCATGACTCAGCTCTGCTGTCGGTTCTCAGTACTTCATTTGCACTCTTAGGGACTGAGTTAGAATATGCCCATTGATTCTACTCTGGACTTGACATTTCCTTGGTCATGCTTTTGTGTCAGCCTCTGGCCTCTTTCTCATGTTGATCTTGATACTCCTACCTTGTGGCTCTGACCTGGCTCCTGGTCCAATTTGCTTAGTGGAGAGATGAACCACTAGGGTCGGAGAGGAGAAATTACCTTCATGGGGACCAGTATCACTGGGACAGCGATGGGACCAGAGCTCAGGTTCCCTTATTCTATTCCTTGCCCTCCCCGCCCCCGCCATGCACCCTCTACAGTGCGCATGCGGAGGCATCATTGCTGGACAAGTTGCTGGCTATGCCTTCTACTATTAAGATCAATGTTGTGTTCTTTGGGAAAATTACTTAAACATGAACTTTTATTTTCCATATGCAAAATAGAGAGAGCAGAGAAGATGCTGAAAGACACCTGGGGAATGGTGAATTCTGGCATGTGGAATGAATTGTATCAAGGGAGGCCTGAGGCCATGCTATTGCCAGAGCAAAGAGTGATGGGGATGTAGCCACATATTGCCCATGTCCAGTTTTTAGGACTCTCTGATCACAATATCTTTGGCCTCCAAATGCGGCCAGGTCAAAGCCTACAGCTGGGGTAGATCTCATTGCACCAAAATGAATGCCAATGACCTGGATCCCATGGATTTTCTAGCCAATCAACATGCTTGAGAGGGGCTTCTCAAGTCCTGCTCAGGGTAGTTCAGTCTAGGATACGGAAGAACCTGGCAGCTTTTCTGTTCTGTGCTCACAGGTGATTTTCTGGAGACTGCTAGTCTGCAAAAATGTTTTTTCAGTCCATTTGCATTCACCACCTGCTGGATGCTACAGAAATAAGGTGATGTATACATGATAGATAATAATAAGAAATGTAGCACTTGTCATTTGTTAACGGTGCTATTCATTATTCTTCATAGCAGCATGATGTGATAGATTCACATTATCCTCTTCCTAAAGAGGAGAGACACAGGTACGGTGGATGGGAATTGATCTACCGTGTCTGTGGTTCCTGCTCAGAATGTTCAGTGGCAGACTCCTCAGGAACTGCTTCTAGAAGTCGCGTGCCCTCTCTTCTAGGCGGGCAAATAGGATCTTAGATCCCCAGCACTAGTATCAAGGTTTGAGTCTCCCTCCCCGCAAAACTACCCTATTTAAAGTTTCTGAGCTGTAAGTCAGAGAACCCATCTCAAGCTGGCTTCTGAAAAATGAGATTTTTTTATTTTTAAAACCTTTTATTTTCTTTTTTTAATGTACATTTTATTGATTATGCTATTACAGTTGTCCCAATTGTCCCCCCATGCCCCTCTCCTCCCAGTACCACCATTCCCTCCAGCAATCCCCTCCCTTAGTTCATGTCCGTGGGTTGTGCATGTAAATCCTTTGGCTTCTCCCTTTCCTATACTATTCTTAACCTCCCCCTGTCTATTTTGTACCTACCAATTATGCTTCTTAGTCCCTGCACCTTTCCCACCATTCATCCCCTTCCTCCTCCCTGCTGATAACCCTCCAAATGATCTTCTTGTCAGTCATCCTGTTCCTGTTCTGGTTGTTTGCTTAGTTTGTTTTTTTAGATTCAGTTGTTGATAGCTGTGAATTTGTTGCCCTTTTAACGTTCATAGTTTTGATCTTTTTTTTTTCTTAAATAAGTCCCTTTAACATTTCATATAATAATGGCTTGGTTGTGATGAACTCCTTTAGCTTTGCCGTGTCTGGGAAGCACTTTATCTACCCTTCCATTCTAAATGATAGTTTTGCTGGATAGAGTAATCTAGGTTGTTGGTCCTTGCCTTTCATGACTGTAAATACTTCTTGCCAGTCCCTTCTAGCCTGCAAAGTTTCTTTTGAGAAATTAGCTGACAGTCTTATGACAGCTCCTTTGTAGGTAATGCTCTGCTTTCCTCTTGCTGTTTTTTAGGTTCTCTCTTTATCATTTTACCTTTGGCATTTTAATTTTGATGTGTCTCGGTGTGGTCCCCTTTGGGTCCAATGTGTTTAGGACTCTCTGTGCTTCCTGGACTTGTATGTCTATTTCCTTCGCCAAATTAGGGAAGTTTTCTTTCATTATTTTTTCAAGTAAGTTTTCAGTTTCTTGCTCTTCCTCTTCTCCTTCTGGCATCCCTATGATTTGGATGTTCGTACCTTTGAAATTGTCCCAGAGTACCTTATACTACTCTCATTTATTAAATTCTTTTTTACTTCTTGCTGTTCTGGTTGAATGCTTATTTCTTTCTTATGTTCCACATAATTGATTTGAATCCTGGCTTCATCCTCTCCACTGTTGGTTCCCTGTAGATTTTTTTTAAAAATTTCACTTAGTGTAAACTTCATTTCTTCCTGGGTCTTTTTTGTGCTGTTTCCATACTCAGGGAATTCTTTGAGCATCCTGATCACAGGTGTTTTGAACTCTGCCTCTGATAGATTCCATATTTCCATTTTGTTTAGTTCTTTTCCGGGGTTTTGTTCTGTTCTTTCATTTGGGCCATATTTCTTTGTCTCCTCAGTTTGGCTGCTTCCTTGTGTTTGTTTCTGTCTATTAGATAGAGCAGCTTTGAATCCCTGTCTTAGTAGCATGGCCTGTTGTAGAATGGGCACCTGTAAATTGTGTGGGGCAGAGTCTTAGGTGGTCACCAGGGCGGGGCAACCCTTTCACCGCTTTGTGGCTCTGTGTGGGTGGAGGGCTTGGAGAGGGTTCAGTGTTGCTGCCTGGCTTCTGGAGGTTTGCCCAGCACTCACCCTGTGTAACTGGTGCCCTTCCAGCTGTTGCTCAGAGGGGGTGGGTCTGCATACATTTTAAATCCATGTGGGCCCTTTAAATGGAGTCTCCTGCAAATCTGGCAGTTTCTTCCACTGCCCCAGCCCCACTGGTTTTTACAGACAGAAGTTATGGGGATTTATCTTCCTGGT
This sequence comes from Mormoops blainvillei, assembly GCA_004026545.1. Taxonomy (NCBI): domain Eukaryota; kingdom Metazoa; phylum Chordata; class Mammalia; order Chiroptera; family Mormoopidae; genus Mormoops; species Mormoops blainvillei. The sequence continues at coordinate 23,531 of PVJD01006331.1, forward strand.
GCTGGAACCCTGGACTGAGTGGTCTGGCCTAGGGCTGGGATTGCTCTCTCCCAAGGTATCCCTCCTGTTTTTATCCGTTACACCTGAATGTGGGACCGTCTGTCCCCCACCGCCCCCATCACCCGCCACCTCTCCATGTCACACTGTGCCTCTGCACCTCTCTGCCCATCTCCTCCCCTCCAACCCATCTGGATGAATGTGGCTTCATTTAATCCTTGGTTGTTGGACTTCCACACAGCTCAATTTTCTGACAGTTTTGGGTGTTACTGTATTTTGCTGGGTATAATGTGAACCCATGTTTTTGACCTAAACTTTCACATAAAAAATGTTTTGTTTTAATTTTTAATTTTTAATTTTTATTTACTTATTTATACTTAGATACTTGCTTTTTGTATTATAAAGGAATTTGAGCATTTATTTTGAACATATTATGTTAGAAGAAATTTTATGTAACAATAATTATAAAACACAAGAACACAAGGTAGGAGAAATTGTATGTACTGGTAACAAATTTACAAAATTTACACACCATAGAAGGCCAAGCATTCTTCATCACTGTCAATTTCAGAAGTATCATCTTCTTCAATTTCTATACTACCAGTGTCTTCTGAAGAGTCACTTTCTGAAGAGTCACATAAATAAAAGAATTAAAAACATTTATATAGATATGGAATTAATACTACCCATGTATAATGCTCATCCTTATTTTTCCCTCAAAAATTTGGGCAAAAAAGTGTGACATTTACCATGGCAAAATATGGCATTTGTTTTGAGGTCTAGTTGTAATTCTTTTTGTGGTCGCGAGGCCAAGTGTGTTTACCTACGCCTCCATCTTGACCAGAAGTTGAAAAATGAGATTCTTATAGTGACCTGGGAGTGTGATCATGGAAGCCAGGCCTCAGAAAAAGTTTGGAGGCCAAGACACAAAACCATTGGGAGCCCTGGCCGAACTCTTTCCCTATCTCATCCCTCTCCCCCTCTCCAGTTACCTGCTTTATTCTTCTTTCCTGGTAGACCAAACTTCTCTTCTCCTGAGCCCACATGATGGATGGAAAGGTTACCTTCCCAGCCACACAGAGCACCCTTGTCCTCTCTGTCTTCCCCACCCTGACCTTCTTTTAAGTTCTAAGGTGAGGAGCCCATAGGCACAGCCCCAGACAGGAGCCATGCCTGGTCCAATAAACTGTGGTTGAATCCCATTGTATAAACATGGCATCCAGGGACATCCTATTCTGTGGATGCTTGTGGTGGAGTTAAGGAGGTCTTTGCAAGATAAGTAGTCTTCTCAAAGATGAACAGGTGTTGGTCATTGGTCACTAAATTTTATACTCATGACATTGTACATCCACTGCTTGGAATGTCTATAATGACAGGGAACTTGTTACCTGAGACAGTCGAGGCAGCTAGGATGCTTCTTTATACTGAGCTGAGATTATTCTGCTTAAAGTCTTAAGTGTACCTCTTGCTGTCACAGAGAATTAGCCTTGTCTTCCTTCTTCATGACAGCTCTTGGATAATTGAAGGCACCCCCGAATGATCTCTCTATCCATTCTTCCCATGACATGTCTGAGTCCCAGCACATCCCTGGGTACCCCCTCACGAGGACCCATATTTTCTATATATCAAAGTGGAATCCTTATCAATCAAATCCTTACTCATTCTAGATCCTTTTCCAGGAGTAGCCTTGGCATAAGTACAGAAATGGGCTGTATCTGGGGTTGAGAAACTTTTTCATTTTAAAACCAATCAGTAAATAACTTGGCTTTACAGGCTACATGGTCTCTGTAGCATCTACTCTGCTCTGCTGGTATAGAATGAAAGTAACCATTGGCAATAAGTAAGCACATAACATGGCTGTGTTTCAAGAGGACTTCATTTATGGACAGTGTAATTTGAATTTCATACAATTTTAATGTCATAAAACACTCTTCTTTTGACTTTTTTTCCCCAGCGATTTAAAAATGTAAAAACTGGCTCTGACTAATATGTCTCGGTTGGTTGGGTGTTGTCCCGTAGAGTGAAGGGTCGCCGGTTTGATTTACAGCCCGGGTTCATGCAGAGGTTGTGGGTTCAGTCCCTGGTTGGGATGTGTACAAGGGGCAGCCAGTGGATGTTTCTCTCATATTGATGTTTCTTATCCTCTCATTCTCCCTTCCTTTCCCTCTCTCTAAATGTAAATAAATAAAATCTTTTAAAAAAAAATTGTTCTTCGCTTACCTGCTATACAAAAAACAAGTGGTAGGTGAGGTTTGGGCAGTGGGACATAGTTTGCTGACCTTTGGTCTAGATTATGTAATTGAGGGCCTTGAGCACCTCACTCAGTCAAAACAAATGTAGCCCCTTTTGCCCACGCCCAACACGCTACCGCAGCTGAAGGAAGAAAACATTGCCTTCCTCAGGAGAGGGGAAGGGAGGTCAGACGGTCTGTTTATAAAGTGAAAATATTCTGGCAGAGGTAGTACAGCCTTTATAACTTCAGTATGAATTAGTATTTATGACTTAACCTTTGTAAAACGCTTGCCAGTTTATAAAACACGTATTACTTGATTCTGTCCTCAGAGCACCTGTGAGACAGCCATTTTAATGCTCCCTTCACAAGTGAGGAGAAAGTCCCTTAAAGATGAAGTGACTTTCTCAGGCTCTACAGTTCAGGCAGAGCTGAGGCTTATGACAGGCAGGTCCAGTTCTCTGCCCACCTACGCTGTGAGGGGGTAACAGAGCATTTATTGGGCACTCACTCACCCTTTCCTGCTGGAGAAGGAAATACAGGTGGACAGGATACAGCTCCAGTCCCAGAGAGCTCAGCATCTCGTGAGGGAAATTCCTTATGTCATCGTCAGCGCTTCCCTGGAAGGTGAGGGTATAGTGCTCCCAGGAGCTCAGGAGAGGGGACCCTCAGGTCCACCTTGGACTGGGGACTTCTTGAGGGATGCTTTGCTTCAGGAGAGGAGGAGGGGTGGGTTGGCTTGACGTTCTGCTTTCTGGAAATGATGGGAACTGGGAAGGGTGGACCGCAGCCTTTGGGGGAGGGAAGGTAAGTTCCCCCATGAGTTTGCCTGTGGCCGTCCTACAGCCAAGCAAGTATTCCCTGGACCAGTCCTGTCTTCACACATAACTGGTGGGTGTTGGAGATGGTGGCACAGGACCTTCTGGAACTCTCAGGTTCTTTGAACTGAGACTTCAAGTTATTCTCACCCACCCTGGTTCAGGCTGGGGAGGCAGTCCCTTGAGAGCTCCCTCTGCTCTCTTTCAGGTACAAACAAGATTCACATAGTTGGGGTGGAGAGAGCATACTGACTGCTTGTTATTTCTGGGACCCCTTGCCTGAAATACAGGCTTCCTAGCACCACCTGTCAGAGATGGTGCTTTTTGTTTCATTAAAAATAAAACAGAAAGCCCTCTGAGCAATGACATTAAAGAACATCTGGAAAATAACCCTTCTTCTTTCCCAGGGAAGGTGTCAGTAAGTCCAAGGCAGGATTGATGAAAGAATTTTTGAAGTGCTCAAGAAAATGGATCAGGTTTCAGGGATGTTGGCATAAGAAGTAAAAGAAAAAAAAACCCCGAACGAGAAAACATGTCTGTCTCCAAAAACAATAGTTCTGGTGGCTAACTCTTCACAGCTGGTCTTGCCTGATTTGCTTTGGTCCAAGTCAGCCCTTTTGGAAGAGGGAACAGTGATAGACAAATACTTTTCTTCTTGGACTAGTTACCAAGTAATTTTTAAGCCTCTTCAGCATGGCCATCACTATGTCATGGCCATTGCGGGGGATTGAAAAGAAGCAGACAGTATGTCCCCCCCAGCCCCCATCTCATCAAGTTCAAGTTCAGCAGAGGGAAGATATGTAGGTCTTGCGTTTAACAATGAGAAGGCTAATCAAGTATTGGACTGGGGTGAAGAATATGGACGCGGCAGGAAAAGAGGGGGGTCAGGGTAGGCTGGACGAGTTAGCAAAGGCTTTCAAAGAGAACGTGAGACTTATCAGGATTTAATTTAGTGGAGAAAATTGGAAAGGAAGGGCAAACAACAGGCAACTAGGTCCCCCTCACCACTGCCAACAGCACTCCTGATGACCTTGCCTCTCCATTTCTTGAGAAGTTCAAGTCCATCCAATCTGAGCTCACCTTTCCTTTAGCAGACTTTAAATCTTCTGACACCTGGAACCATCTCTTCTATTCAGCTGTCTTGACATTGCCATTTGGGTGTCATGATAACCCCCAAACTTAGTACATCCAAATGAAATTGTTTTCCCTCTCAATTTGCCCCCTCAACATCCCCACACTCAGCCATAAAGGCCCTAAACACACTGTGTTGGTGCTCGTCTCCGAGCCTTTGCAAAAGCTGTGCCTCCTGCCCCTGTTCTCCCCAGCCCAGCTCTCCAAGGCCTGGTGTCTTGTCATCGTCCTGGTCCTATGAGCAAATGTCCCTAACCCAGAGAAACCTTCCTTAACCATTCTCTCTAAAGGAGGCCATGTTTTCTGTGCTGTCTCATTATTTTTTTATGTCAGCCCTGTGTTTCCTACCAGTTACCATAATTGGTCATTCTTCTGTTTGCTCTCTTGGATGTTTTCCGTCTCCTTAACTAGAGTGTACACTTGCTAGCAGGCACTCAGTAAGTATTTGTTGAATTAATGACCTTGCAAGGCCCATAGAAGTTGTGTAGTTCACTGTTCGCCAGTCTGTAGGCTTGGAGTCCAGGGGACTGCACAACTATGACCCTGGATCCAAGAGCCCACAGCACACTAATCATTGCTTCGCTGTTGGAGAGCTAAATAAGAAATCTCATGCATGTATGTACTACTGTTTTTCAAATGTCAGTGTTGTAATAAATATAACGCAAATTCATTTGAAGGTATTCCTAAATTCATAGGGCCTTTTTATCTCACCTACTAGCATAATTTGTATAACTCCTATCTTTATAGCGTAAATAGAGCTCCAGAGGGATGAAGGTCCTTGCTCAAGGTCGGGTTCTTCAGCAGCAGCAAGACCCAGGGGGATGGAAAGGGAAGGTCAGGGGACTGGGGAGCTGCCCGGCCTGGTGATTAAGAGCGTGGCTGTGAGGCAGACACTCCGAAGCTACCTGCTGCAGGGCGGTCCCACGTCCCTGGGTCAGAGCTGATTTGCGGGGTTGAAAGCCTATGACTTGGGGGCCAGTGGGAGGAGGAAGGGTGGACGAGCTAGCAACTCTATGTGCGTGCAGACTGAGGTTTAGCCTGGAGACCGTGGGCCAGCCCAGACATCTTGGGTTGTAGTGAAGGCCGGATGGCCAGGGTGAGGGTGACAGTAGCAGATCAAGTGTCACACATGGGCAGGAACTGAGCATTTCGTCCAGAAAGCACAAGATTGCCAGGGGGTCATAGCAACACACAGAAAGGAAATGAGTGACTTCTAACGAGGGAGAAGGGAAAGTGTGACCGAGGGGGCAGAAGGCAGTGTGGGGTTTCCCTGGCGAGTACATCAGGGCCCAGGCCAGGGACCTGCAGAAGCTGACCTCCCGCCTCACCCTGGGCCCTCCCACAGCCTCCTCACTGCCCTCCTGTGGGTAAGGCTCCTTCCCGTCTCCTGCTGGAAGTTGAACTCTTCTGTGGCTGTTCTTGGGAGCGTCTTTTTGAGGTCCCGAAGGTCATCCTGAGGGAAGAGGGAGCAAGGGTTGGAGACCTCGAGTCCGACTCCTAGGTAGACCAGTCAGCCGGCATGGTTAACTGCCATTCATGGGGAGAAGGATAGCTTCTGTTTGGCTTGGGGACTGGCACCCTGGCAGTTAGTAAATCTTTGCTTATGATAATGTTCCCATGTGGGAGGGGCTCCGTTGTACCCCATGCAATGCTAAGGATGTCACACTTGCTCTCTCTAATATACCTGCTCTGGGGAAACCAGGTCCTAAATGGAGAGACGGAGGTTTGGGGAGGCTAAGTGACTTCGCTACCATGAGCAGAGCCATTATTGCAATCCTGATTTGTGGGGTGTCTAAACCTACACTTCTCTTTTACTGTCCCACCTCAGCAGTGTTTCCAAGGACGACACCCCCTGACCCCTGTGACCCAGACATGCTGAGCATCAGGTCAGGGCACTGAAGTCACAATAAACAGGAAGGAGCCAGACACACCAACGGAAGGCCTCAGATGCTGCACCAGACAGCCCGCCCAGAGTAGGCTCCTCTGGTCCTGAGGCTCCCGGTGTCCTGCTGCAGCCGTCATCAGTTTGGTGACCATTGTCCGACCTGACCCACAGCTTCAGGTTTTCAAAGTCAATTGTTTCAGCTTTAGGCAACGCCAAACCACTAACAGAATAGCTTTGTTGTCTTGAATAGCTCACCTCTCTTAGCCTCAGAGTTCAGCTCCCTGAGACTGATTTTTCATAAAAGGGAGGCATTACAGGGCTTATTTTGCAGTTTTGTGGTGAGGATTAAGTGAGGACAAACTTTGAGAAAGTGCGTCGTGCAGGAGCTGCTCCCAGTGCCCGGCCGGCGGGGGTTTGCCGAAGCTGAACTTGGAGGGTGTTGAGCACGCAGACTCTGACTGTGAATCCAGGGCACTTTCTCCCCTGCTGTGCTCTATATCTGCAGCCTCTAGAAATCATTTTCCTCAACCCACCCCCAAATCCAAATGTTCTGCAGGCACTTCTTGCTCTCGGTTTTAAGATTCACCAGCAGCAGGAGAGGGAGTGGGAACCCATGGCTGTGTAACTGCCCTTTCCTCAGGCCACACATGGGAGTCTGGTGACAGGGTTATGGCTGAGGCCTTGGGCCTGGAGCCACCTTCCTGCTGAAGCATGGCTCCCTGATAGTAATTCCAGCCAAGCACCTAGTCCTTTCCGCAGAGACATGTCCAAGGAGGTGGCAGATTGGCCTCCCAGCTCTACCACCAGCTTACCAGATGCTGTGCACCTGGGCTGAGTGCCCACCACCTGCCAGGCCCCTGAGTGAGGCACTGAGTGGAGGTTAAAACTTGGTGAAGGCTGGGGAGATCGGCTGAAACTCAGTGATTCCTGGCATGGCCAGACCTGGCTTCCTCACCATCCCCTCCTAACCCTTTGTCCTGTTTTGTTTAACTGGAACTGACTAGAGGAAATGATTAACCCAGACGGCTTGTTAAAGATCATCGATTTACTACATTCCCTTCACTAGGTGAAGAGAAAAGCCAGACCATGACCCTTGAATACCTTCCCACCTAAGAAGCTGTGGTACCTGGCTCCCTGCCTCTACTGAATCCTGATCCCCAGAGCTAACAGCTCATAAGCCCACGTGCAGGGTCTGTCCCACACCCAGGCTCTGTGATCAATCTGGGCACAGTGCAGGGAGAGAAGGACAAACCATCCTGGTTTGACCTAGCTTTAGCACTGAATGTCCTCAATCCTGGGAATTAGACTGGGTTTGTCCAGTCTGCTAGAAGGGAACACCATTGTTTCTTCATCATTGTTATCTTCATGTTCCTCATCGTCATCGTTGGTAATAACCAATATCGAGCACTTCCCATGTGCTAAGTGGACACATGCCATACACTCTAAGTCTTTATGAGGTTGATAATTCTCTTTGGGAAGCTGAGGCAGAAGTTATGGTTTATTCATCTGGTCAACCTCTGCACAACTCCCTGTCCTGGTCCTCCCAACTCATGGTTTCAGCATCAGGTCAGCCTCCTACAGGGGCTGCTCTAATCCTATGGCTGTAAACACTGGTTTCTCCCACTCTGCTGCCTTGTCCTGGTCTCTGGCTGTCCTATGGCTGGGACCCACCGAGAGCTGCAGTCCTTTGTGGTTGAGGTCAGCCTTGTTCCTGACCTCCATTCCAGACTTCTACAAGAGCCTGGAGTGTCACACTTGAATTTCTGTCGCTGAGGCTTTGCCTTTGCACCCGTACTTTGGATCCCTTCTGACTGTCTTGACCTGTGCCTGCTCAGTCGCTTAGTAATTATAGTTGGTGCTCGGTTGGCCTTACTGGGATTATCTGCAACTGGTCTCAGTTTGCAGAAGCCTCTGCTCCTTGCTCTGTTGGTGTGGCAGGGGGTACACAGTTCTTTTTACATCAGTCCGAGCATTTTATAACTGGGAAGACGAATAGACCACTGAAAATAACATCATGCACTCAGAAGGCATGTATCAGTGACTTTTGGATAGGGTGGGGTCGATTAAAATCAAATTGATTCAGATCATGATTTGAATCACCAGTCAGGAAGAGTCGATTAAATCAATATTTTCCCTTCAAAAATGCATTTATTTTTGATATAATTTTAATCACAGCCTCCACAACTCTGACAGAGATAGATGTGGTTTTCATTTTTAGGAGTTACATACCATGCATTTTTAAGCTGTGATTTATTTTGACATTTCATTGAATCAATTTTGCAGCCACATGTGAGTCTTGAGTGATGACTTGGTTATTTTATTTACCAAAGCTAATCAAACAAATGTGTATAATTTTCCCAACAAAATAAGCATGTGCACTTTTGAATGTTTAACTTTTTTTTTTTTTTTTTTTGCTGTAAATGTAAAAATGTGTTTTTGCTGAAATGAATTAGACTGTTTTGGGCAGATCCAACCCAAAACACTTACAATATTCTATTTCAGAGTTAACAAGAGACTTTACCTTCCATTTCTGCTTAATTATATATTAGAAAAGAAAGGCAGACTTTTCTACTTTCATAGTTACCGAATCATTTTTTAAATTTAGACTGAATTAATCTTCTTTGGAAGACACTCTTGCATGTATTGAGAAGAAATAGCTGTGATCACACCAGCTTGATACTCCTCTTCATCATTGTTGAGAACCCACGTGCTTGACTTCTGCCAGGCACTGGTGTGAATTGTACTTGTGGAAGCCTTATCAGCATCTTTCATGATTAATTGAGCCTCACTATATCTGAGACCAATTGCCTTCCTAGGGCTCAGTGGATTGTATTTTAAGAAAGTATTTTCACAACAACAAAACCTTTTAAGACTCACATTTGGAATTAGTCACAGCCATAGCTATGGCTGTCTTTATGAGTTTATGAGTTTACCTCTGTCCTTTCTGAGTCTGTTTCTGGCTTAACAATGACATCATCTTCACATACATTTTCTGCCTGCTGGGAAGTCAAGTGACTGTCTGTAGATGAATGGATACAGGAAATGTGAGATACACACACACACACACACACACACACACACAATGGAATATTATTCAGCCTTTAAAAATAAGGAAATCCTACCATTTGTGACAACCTGGATGAACCTGAAGGGCATTAGGTTAAGTGAGATAAACCAGACACAGGAAGAGAAATACTGCATCATCTCACTTATAAGTGGGATCTAAAACAATCAAACTCATAGAAGCAGGGAGTAGAATGTTGGTTACCAGGGCTTGGGGTAGGTGAAAATGGAGTGATATTGGCCAAAGTTTCAGTTAAGAAGGCTGAATAAATCTAATGTACAGTATGGTGACTGTAGTTATAATACTACATTGCGTACTTGAAATCTGCTAAGAGAGTAGATACTACTTTTTCTGACCAAAAAAAAAGTAACAGTGTGAGATGATGATATGTTTAAAAAGATAGTACAGTACCTGCATCTTTCAGGTGCCCTCTAGTTTTTCTAGGACTTAGAACATAAATACATTTGTGTTTACCCCGTTCATGTAGTTCTAATTGAAAGGAAAATCATAACAATTTAAGGTTGGAAGGAACACAACACTTTCCTCATCCTATCTTCAAAGTAACTCTTTAATGTAAAAATTAAGTGACTTGCACAGGTCACAACTGTGTACTCTGAGACTCCTGAAACAGAGATTTTCCAGTAGGAAATCATCCCTGGATTTGGATATTTTCTCCTCTTAGTCTTCCTCTTCTGGAAAATAGTGATATTTTTTCAAACATCTTTATTTTTTAAAAATATTTTATTTATTTTCAGAGAGAAGGGAAGGGAGGGAGAAAGAGAGGGAGAGAAACATCACTATGCAGGAGAAACATCAGTTGGTTGCCTCTTGCACACCCGCAACTGGGGACCTGGCCTAAAACCCAGGCATGTGCCCTGACTGAGAATCGAACCAGTGACCCTTTGGTTTGCAGGCCAGCACTCAATCCACTGAACCACACCAGCCAGGGCTCAAACATCTTTATACAAACATCTAACTTTTGTTTATTTACAGCTGTCCTTTTCTGAACTGTCACAGAGCTGTATTCAGAATCCATGTGTGGAACGGACACCACATGCTTCTCTAGCAGGGATACCAGAGTTAGCAAATAAAAATAGAGGACACCCAGTTAAATCTGAATTTCAGATAAACAGCAAATGCATTTTTCGTATAAACACGTACCAAATATTACAGGAGACATCGTTACACTAAAAACTTACCCGGGCATCCTGTTTTCTATCTGGCAACCTTATGTTCCCTGTTATTCAGGGTAATGTGTTGTGTTTGGTTTCCCACATTGTTTTTAAGGTGTCAGGTAACATTCATAATTCACCTTACAGGTAGCCAGATTGTGCCTGAGTTAAAATTGCATACTGTAAACTTTACTCCTCTGTTTCTGTTTCATTTTATATATATGTGTGTGTGTGTATATATACACACACACACACACACACATACATACATACACATACACATAAAAATATAGATATATACACATATACATATATATATATGTCTCATTTTGGTCAGCTCTGATTTTGCCCCATGCACCGTTTTTGTTAATGCACACACTGTACCCTCTTCAAGAAAGGATCCTCTGTTTACAGAGCTCATGCCTGCCTAAGCCAGCCTGTGCTTCGCCAGTTCATAGGGGACTGGCCAAATCCAGGACTGCTGGAGGCTGGGGCGGTGCCCTGAGTGCCCAGGTGACCACCAGCGGGAGTAGGTGTGATGGGGGCTGAGAGACAGGAATCTCACTGTGCTCAGAATGGGAGATCCAGAACCTGTGTGACTCAGGGAGCCTGTGCAAAGCTCCTGGGGACGCACACTTTGCCTGTTGATGGGAGCCTCACCCAGAAGCCAGTTATCCCTAGATACTTGGCTTTCTAATTGGTAGAGCAGTTCTTCCTGTCTGCTGGCTTCCTTCCTGACACGGAGCCTGGGCTACGGCTCTTGGTTCCAACATGGCATGCATTTCCATTTCTTATTTCTTTGTTTTCTAGAAATGAAAATGGCCTACAGCAGTGGTCTGGGCCCACCCACATCACCCCACTGTAGCTCCCCTGCTCCCCATCCAGGCCCTCAGATGGGCTTGTGCATTAGGGGTCCTGCCTACCCCACTTCCTGCTCCAGTGGACCCCACGGTGCTTGGGCCTGCAGCCCCGTGCTCCTCTGATCTACGAACCAACTTTGCCCTGAAATCTCACCACGCTCAAGTTCTCCCAGGCCTATGTCTTGATCTCATGTGCCCATGTCATTCCCTGTTGCCTGTCTTGGTGGTCTTACCATGCCATCTAGTTTGAGTGAACACTCTGTCCCGAGTGGGTGGCGTGGCCCCCAGGAGCCAGAGCCTGCAGTCTCCCTGGCTCTGGCGTATTCCTGCAGGCCTCAGCCCACGAAAACGCACGGGAGCCCTATGCGGGGCAGGGCGAGCGGGACTGATTTGAGCAGGGCCCGCGGAGTGGGAAGGGAAGGCTTTAGTGGGCCAGACCCTCCCAGGATTGCTTAGATGAGAGACTCAGACTTAAACCTTTTATTCTAAAGTCGCTCAGCTGGCTTTAATTCTGGACACAGTTTTCTGATAACCTTTAAAACAATACGGTTTTCTTATCAATTTGTGTTCCTTTATTAAGGGACAGGCTGATTAAGACTGGAGTGGGGGGCAGACCAGGGGAATGCGTGATGGTCTAACATCATCAAACCTAATTACCATTTGCAAAGCCTTGCTGGAACTCTGAAAGTTGTTGAGTGGGATCATTGCCATTCAAGTTCTCTCTTTCTAATGAGCCTGAACTCTCGCTTCCATTTGCTTCCATCGCTCATGCCTGATACTTTTCCGCGGTTGTCCCTGTTGACCGATGAACATAATTGGTCCTGACCTTTTTTGCAGCTTCTTCATTTCAGAATGAGCTCAGTCTCCCCTGGAGCCAGTCTTTTCTCGGGATTACCTTTCCCTTCACTTTTCTTTTCTTTTTTGGGGGGAGCATTGTCACCTCTGGCATGACAGAGTAATGTCCCCAACTCTCAGCTTGAGCTGTTTGCCTCCACACTGCCCCAGCCTCGTGGCCCACCCTCGTCTCTCCTGTTCCTTGGTACACATTTCCCCATGGGCGCAACATGAGAAATCCCGGTCAGCGCCTCGGCCAGTCCTCCATAGCCTTTCTACCCAGACCGCACCTGAAATGCGACGCTCGTGCAATGGGAAAGAGGCAGTGATATGACCACCTTGCTAATTGTGGGATGAAAGCCAGAGGTGATAAAATTGAGTGAGAAATGTGTGTATTTTCCTGATACTCAGGGAAAAATCAGCTTAATTAAAGACAGATAAGGAGGTAAAGAAAGATTTCTGGGGATTGTGAAAGGGGACTTCTGGGTACTTTTTGTGTCATTATTGAATGATATAACTGTTTATTATTTTAAATTTTATTTTACAATCTAAGCTTTCATTTGCCTGCATAGAGGAAGTCTTCGACTTACCCAACGGGATTAGCTAGTGTCTCTGGAGGTTTTTAACAAGAATGGAGATGGGGGAAGAAATATTTAGAGACAAGGAAAAGTATTTTCTGAGATAACTGAAGGGGAAAAGGGTAGATGTTAAAGAGGGAGACATGTGTTACCATGGAGAGAGAGAAAAGCTGCCTGAGACGGCGTGTGAGCTGTGAATGGTAAAAGATGGGGGTGTATATTGGATTCATGGCCTCCTTGAGGAATACAGCTGAAAATAAATGAGAGAACCAACAGCTTATAATGAAGATAAGGTCCTTTAAATTCAGCCCTAAGTTTGAAGACTCACTTTTGTGGCCACTGAGCATGTCATTTAACCTAAACTCTTGGTACCCTGTTTTTACTCATCTGTAAAATGGGTTTAATAATGCTTACCTCTTACTGCGAGGGTGAAATGAGATTATGTTTTTAATGGCTCAGTGGAGTATCTGGAATAACCAATCAACAGAAGCTACAATTATTATTAAGATTATTACTATAATAACACAAGTAACAACAGTAATCATTAGTGCTGATGTCACAAGGCATAGGGTGGCACTGTGCGGAAGTCAGCTCTTGTATAGGACGGGTGAAAACTGAGTCTGCCTAAGTTTGGCTGGGGCTTATGTCCTTCTAGCTCCCTTAGGCAACTTTAGGTCCTGGGGGTCACCTTGGCCAGCCCCATTTACACCCATTGTCCCAGGGCAGTGGTGGGCAGTGCCTCCTTTCCTTCTTATGAGTGTTCCAGTTTGGACGACAAATCATACAGTTACCTGACACATGGTTCTAAATGTCTAAGTCGGTAAGACGGTATTATTACATTATTTGTTTTCCTATTTTCTCAAAGACACTGAGTTTCTTGAGGCCGCTATATATGCATATGTGTGTAAATCTGTATATGTGCTTGCATGTGCACACACACACACACATACCCCCCAGTACTTCTTTGCAATTACATCCAACCTTCACAAAGAGATGGGTGGCCTCTTCCTACATGATCATCTGTACAGAACCTGTCCCCTCCCACAGCCTGCTACTCCATGGGCCTCTCACAGAAAGGGGATCATCAGAGGATGGTGAGCTAAGAGGAGAAGTGAGGAGAGGGTATTCACAGGAGCAGAATTGGTTCTAAAATGTGGAGCTGTGGACAGACCATGAGTCTGCACCCTCGCCTAACACCTAGGAGCTGCATGCTCTGGGACATCTCATTGAACTTCTTTGAATCTCCACTTGCTCATACAGAAAAGCAAGTAACAAAATATATCTCGAAGCCTTGTTAGAAGGATTGCGTCGCAAGGGGACTGACTGCAGTGGGCGCTCAATAGAACCTTGAAAAGGACAGTCCTCTAAGTAGATATGGGCGGCACCATGTCCCTGCCTGCCCCTACTCAGCTCCTTTCTCTCGTTTTTCTAGCTGTTCTTTGTACACTGTGGTTTTCAGGTCCTTTGGTGAACGGAGTATGATCGCGTTCAATGGCCAGGTAGATGGATAGGCCAATTCATTCATTCAGTAAATATTTATTGAATGCTAGGCACTGTGCCAGGCCCTGGGAATTCCCTGAGGAATGCCAGATGGAGTCCTGGTCCCATGGAACTGGTAGCTACCGGAGCTGTTTGTAGACGGTTTTAGAAAGATTTCTGTCTACATCTCATGAGAGCACGTGTAGAACTGCCAGGGTCCCAGAGCCCAGTGTCCTCTGAGAGAGGTATTCCTCCCATGGGCTTTGAACTTCCTGCCTGCCTTGAAGTTAAAGCACGTTATTCAAATGGGATATTTGTGATTCAATAATCAGTTCAACAGTGAAAGGCAAAGGCGCAGCCTGCCAGTCCTGGCGGAGTAAATCATCCCAGAAGCATATGAGAAGCAGCAGCCCTAATAGCTCTTGTAAACACGCTGTCACTCTCGGGGTTGGGCACGGTCCAGCCCAGCCTCTCCCTGATGTTCATCTCCATTTCTCAGAAACCGTGTGAGAGCCAGCTGTGACACACATTCTTCATCAGCCCAGAAACGCTGTTCAGAGATCAGTTCTGAAGTCGGCCTACCAATCAACAAGCCTTTTTGGAGTAGCTTTTCGGTGGGTGGAGGGTGGAGGCTCAAAGATTCAGTGAGACACATTTGCCGGTGAAAGAAGTGTGGGGACTGTGGAACCCCTATTATCTACCAAGTTCTGTATGATAGCACCATATGTGCTGTCACTAATGCTCGTAGCCGCTGTTGTGGCCCTGTTTTATAGACTGAGGAGCTCAGACTTGGGAGGTCAAGTGACTTCTCCAAGGCCACACAGCAGAGAGTCGGACCCAGGACTGAGAGCAGGCTGTGTTCTCTGCTCAGTATAGTAGGGGCTGAAAATCCTCGTTAGACTCGTGTCCTCCCCTGAAGTGACACCCGGCCCTCCCTTACCTGCTTCCCCTGCAGCTTGGTGTCATTCCTCACCCACATTTACCTCTTTCAAGTCCCCGACTCACAGGCAGCTGTTTGCCGTGTGAACCCCAATGGATTATCATGTGCAGAAAACTCAAATAATGTGCAAGTAGATAAGTAGCCAGCCTGGGGTAAGGCAGAGGGTCCCGTGTGGCAATGGAAAGAGGGGGCAGCACCCCAGATGTTGCTCCTCCCTTGCACTCCAGCCCCTGAATTTGCTTTATTTTTCTTCATAGCAGAAAGAGTTTATCCATGATTTGTCCGTCTTCCCCAATGGAAGGCAAGCTGCCAGAGGGCAGGGCCTTTGTCGGTTTTCTTGACCACCATATCCCCTGTGCCTGGGTTGACACCTGCGCACAACTGGCACGCAACACTTGGATTTATTTAAGCCCCATCTTTGTAAGTAACATGCACCGAGGACATGCAGTGTGCCAGGCATAGGGCAAGGTTAATTTATGTTATCGAAATCTCGTAAAAATCCCATGGAGTAAGTCCTGTTAACATTCCCCTTGGCAATTGAGGAGTCTAGAGCATAGAGTTGTTAAATATTTTCTCTAAGATCCTACAGCTGGTTAGTGTTGGAGTCAGGGCTGTTTGAGTCCTGATCGGAAGCCCGTAGACACTATTCTTGAGTGACTGCTTGCTGCCATCACTCAAGCAACTGGGGGAGGGCCTTTCCCAGCAAAAATTGACTGGCTCTGGCAGTTCCTGGCATTTTCCGTGAACTTGACTGTTTTCCTTAACCACATCTTCCATGTTCCCAACACTCAGCTCTTTCAGAGCAGAAACCAGTTTATCATTATGTGTTGAGAATTTAGGGCTTAAGTAAGACATGCAGACAACTATGATGCCCAGTGCAGGGCGGAGACCACACGCGGTCATGGAAGGAACCCTGGGCTAGAATCTGGTGGCCTGTGCCACCCTGCCCTGCAGGCACATGTCTGTGTGGTGTCCCAGTGTGCATGCTTTCCCTCCCCCTCTCGCCCCATCCAGAGGGCTGAGAAGGGGGTCTTTGTCCCTGTGCACTGAGACGAGGGGTCCCGTTGGAGGGATGGATGTGTCGGTGTGTGGTGGGGCCCACGTCCTCCAGGTCTCCTTCAGCTCCAGGAGGCCTAGCCTGTCAGCCTGTGAGCCGAGGAAGGGAGAAGCAAAGCGAGGCAGAAATTTCCCAAGCAAACCAAAGCCAGGGGCTGTGTAAGGAAAGGAGAGAAGGAAAGAGGCAGGGCAGAGGGAGGACAAAGAGAGGCCAGGAGAGGGGATCAGAGGGAGGTGAGAATGAGAGAGAGAAGAAAGCAATGAAGGAACAAGGAAAGAAATGGGACCAGGAATGGAAAAAATATGTATCTGACATGTGTGTATGTATATGCATGTGTGTGTGTGTGTGTGTGTAAAATAAACATGGTGGAGGAAGGAGACTGGAAGCCAGGGACGGGGAGTGAGCTCTTCTGGCCTGTGCTGCACCCCTGCTCCTCCTCCCCTCTGCCCCAGCCGCTCTGCATAGCACAGGTTGGAGACCTGCCTCCAGTTCTCCTATCCTGACATGCTCCTCTCTGCCCGGGGTTCACTGTGTTCTTCCACGTGCTCTGTTATACTGCCCTTCCTGGCCCCTCCCCCATGTCTTCTCCTTTCTCCCACACACGGCGGCCCCCCAGCCCCCAGCTTTAGTCCTCACTCTCCCCTGGGCAATGTGTCTGCTGGTGGTTGCTGACCAGCACTTCCTGGCCAGCCCCGCGTGTCCGGGCAACCTCCAGCGCACGCGGCAACCCGGGCAGGTGGTGACTCCTGCGGTTGCTCTGTGCTTGGTTTCCTGTCTGCTGTTGCCATATCGAAATTCTTCGGGAGTTTTGAACAAGGAGCCTGTGTTTTCATTTCATTCAGTTATGGAGCCAGTCCTGCCCCAGAGTCCTGAAACCCACTGAGGGGTCTGAAAGGAGAGGGAGATCGGAGAATTCAGAGGAGGGTAGGGGTGAGGGGGAAGGAGACCCAGACAAGCCAGGTCAGGCGAGGAGAAGGTGGGTTGAGATGTAGCTTGGAGGCTGTGGGGAAGATTCCTGGGACCAGGTGAGCCAGGTAACCCGGAGAGGGCAGCTGGGGGCCCACAGGCCAGCAGGGCCTCGATCACTGAAGAGGCAGTGCTGCTACTTTGGGACTGGCTGCAGGGATCCCTCCCCGCCTGGGTGGGCAGGGAAAAGAACAGAGGTAATGAGGGAAGCAGTGTCACTTGACACCAGTTTCTGAACAAAGCTGCTCTGTCCACCCTTGATTTCAGATCCAATTGGCTCTCCATTATGGTCTGGTGTCCTCTGGATGTTGTTCAAGAAAGAGCTGTGCAAAGTCAAGTCCAGGGAGAACTCAGACTCATGATGGGTATCCTTGGTTGACCCTGGTTCTACCTCTCTTCAAGTCCAAGGACAGCTTGCTATCTCTCTGCTAATAAAGGCATCTCCTACTGGTCCTGCAAGCATAGTGCCCAACCCCAAGGGGAACCAGCCCCTCTTCACCCCTCCAACATCATATTACTCAGACTCCTAAATCTGCGTTTTGGCAGTTGGAAAAGGATCTCGGATTGCCTAAGCAACTCCCTGATTTGAGCAATTGCTGCATACTAGACTGGGGGTACACCTGAAAGAAATTCAGACTTGAAGATACAGGATTTCCAATTAAGATTGGAAGTGTGGTTCCCAGCATCACTTGTTTTGGCTGCACCAGCTCGTGGCTGGCAGCCGCCTCTCCCTCAAGCACACTGATAAATGGCTGCTGAGTGTTTTTCGGGCCGGTAGAAATGAATGCGTCACAGGGCTTTGGGAGCCTAACTGCAAGCTTGTTAAAAAGGTCAACGTAAAGTGGGCAGGCGGGAGAAGATGGCCTTCGAGTCAGGGGCCCACCTGGGGGATGTAGGCATCTGTTTCTAAGGACAGGACAGCCTGGGGAATGCCTGCGTGGCACTGCCATTTCTAGGTTCCTTCTGTCTTCAGAGGAACTTGGGACTTACATGATCCCCTTCATAACATCCAAACTGATCTCCTAGGTTTGTTCAGGATGCTGGACAATGCTGCATGCAAACTGAACTTATGACAGGTGCTTGGTGACTGAGTGGATAGGTGCAGCGGGTCCTGGTTCCCCTGGGGAGGAAGAACTTGGGATCGGACTGTACCCTGCCATGTGGTGGCAGGGCCTTTCTGGGACTTCACTCAGGTGTTGGCTTACGGTTTGTCTCTTTCCTCCCAGAGGTTCTTGGAGGATGCTTTGCAGAATTCAGGGGAGGTGCCGGTGGGTGGAGGGAAAACGGTGGCTTTGCTGTTGGTCGGTTGATTAAGCCATCTCCTCTTCACCCGGGTTCTGGCCAGCATTGATGGATTCCTCTCCTCCCTGTCACAGCGCCTGCTTCTCACTGAGCAAGGCAGTTCATCACCCCCATCGGGATGGGGAGACAAATGACAGCAGTAACGGGAACTGAGGAGGATTAGATAAAACCAAAGAGCTATCACACACAACAGCGGACAGTCATTTAAAAGGAAATCCATCTCGTTGCCCGAGACCTCTCGGGGAGAAAAAGACATCTTCCTATTGCGAGTTCAGTTTTTACTGCCAGGGTCAGCCCTGCAGAAGCTTAGGCCCTGCTCCATAGGCTGGCATGGCCCTGGGTTGCCTCGAGGAGCTCTCCCAGGGTCAGGGCAGGGGGAGGAGGGAAGGTTCTGGAGAGACTATCTAAGTCCTCATCCCAGCACCAGTGCTCAGGGTCTGCCTGTCCTCAGATGAGGTATCACGTTTAACCTCTCAGTGAGTCCATTCTCTCGTTTGTAAAGTGGGGATAATAAAAGCATTTACTTTACCCAGCTATTGTGAAGAATAAATGAGGAGATACAAGCAAAGTGCTTAGAACATAACTAGGATGCAATAAACGGTAAGTGTGGTGATTACAGGGCAGAAGCAGACTGTCTAACCCGTGCATAGACAAACACACACTAACAAACACACACAGACCTCCTCACCGACCTCATGTGACCTTGCGGTAAATAACAAAGAGAATGCGTAACTCTATTTCTGAGATACTCACCTTCCCCCTGGCCCTCTCTTAAAAAAAAAGGTAAAAGGGGGTAATCCTAGCATCTTATTTTTTCAAAACAGCTTTATCGAGATATCATTTACATACCATAAAATCCGCCCATCTAAAGCACACAGCTCACTGGCTTTAGTGTGCTCCCAGGGTTGAACAACTATCACTGTGACCTAATTTTAGAGCTTCTTCATCTTCCCAGAAGAAACCCTGTGCCCATTTAGCCATCACTCCCCGTGCCTCTTACCCAGCCCCCGGCATCCACTAATCTACTTTCTGTCTATGGACTTGCCTATCCTGGGCATTTCATATACATGCAAGCATGCGATAACTGTCCTTTTATGTCTGGCTTCTTTCACTTCGTGTAATGTTTTCCAGGCCCGTCCATGTTGTAGCATGCATCGTTCCTTTTAATTGGCCAATAATAGTCCCTTGTATGGATATACCTCATTTCGCTCACCCATTCATCAGCTGGGGGATATTTGCGTTGTTTCTACTTTATGACGAATAATCCAGCATTGTCTTAAACACCCAAGGACCCCACTGCCGTGCTGGCTTGGGGGCCGGTGGTACTGCTCTGTGCTGGAAGGTGACCCCCGCCTGCCTCTAGTGTGGGGTTGGGAGGAAAAAGGGGTAGCTCTGCACCTTTTGTTAGAATTTAAAAGTAGTTTGCCATCAGTTACAGGCCTTTCTTGGGGTGCAACCCCCTGTTTTCCTTCTTAAGAAGCCAGGACACAGGTGCCTGTGGGGCTGGGTCCGAAGGTCCTGACCAGACGCCAGTTTGGGGAATGACTCGGAATCCCTTTCTGGGCAGAGCTGGGTGCAGGATGGGGAGTGCAGGCTCCTGAGCTCTGTTGCTGGTGTGGGCGGGGAGAACCCACACGCCCAGGAGGGAAGAGCAGACTCGGGGAGAAGGGACTGCATCCACAGCCTTTCTCCTGCATCTCCCTAGATAGTAGCTCATGGGAATAGTAATAGAGTAGCTCTCCCCTTATCCTTAGCTTTCTATTCCGCAGTTTCAGTTACCTGTGGTCAGCTGCGGTCTGAAAATATTAAATGGAAAATTCCAGAAATAAACCATTCTTAAGTTCTAAATCACACGCTGTCCTGAGTAGCATGATGAAATCTTGCTCTGAACAGCTCTGTCCCACCGGGACGTGAATCATGCCTTTGTCCAGCGTCTCCACATGATATACATTTCCTGCTTGTTGGTTACTTACTAGCCATCTCAGATATCAGAGCTCTTATGAGAGAGCAAGAGGGAGAGAGAGAGAGAGAGACCACATTCATATAACTTTCATTACAGTATATTGTTATAATTGTTCCATTTTATTATTAGTTATTGTTAATCTCTTACTGGGTCTAATTTATAAATTGAGGAAAAAACAAAGCATTGATATATACAGAGTTCAGTACCATCCAAGTTTTCAGGCATCCGCTGGGGCGCTTGGAATGTATTTCTCTCGAAGGAGGGGGCTGCTGTACTGTGCGTGTTCAGCCTGCCTGGATTTGCCTCTTCCACATTGACTGGGTCACTGAGCACCCCCGAGCCCCATCCTCATCTGAAAAATGGCATGAGGCATGCTCACTTCATAAAATGTTCATGGGAACTTAGCAAGCAGATGCTACTGGAAGCAGAGCCCTGCCTCCGTACAAGGGCTCATTGTCATTGCATGAGAAGCTCGGACTCCCAAGTCCTCTGTCTCTGAAGCTGGGTAAACTGAGGCATGGAAAGCAGCCTCAGTTTCAGGGCCATGAGGGGCAGAGCCAGGGACCCTGTGCAGTTTCACAAGAGGTCCAGTCACCTGCAGACACTCCACTTTCCTGCAGTGGCAGCCCTTCCCACAACCTACTGGAAAGAGGACTAGAGGAGAAGCCCCGCTGTCCGCAAAGTCCTTAGGACGTGGTGCAGCAAGTCGGGCCCGTGACTGTGCGCCTCCTTCGGGATTTCAGGCTGTGCTCCTGACTCCGGACTCGCTGTGTGGTTGGAAGGCCTGAGCACCTTCCTGCCTTTGTCTCTTCAGCATCCCTCTTTAGGTCAGCAGGGGATCTCCCCACTCACCTCCTTTGTTCTCTTCTGTGTGACAAAGGAGGGACCAAGGCCAGGGAGGCCTGGGAACTGGGGGAGGGGGACAGGGTACATGGCTGGCCTGGGGCCAGAGGGGGGTAGTGTTAGAGCAGGTGGTGGGGTCCCTGGGGGAACAGCGTTGCTGTGACTGCTGGGGGCAGAATGAGGAGATGGTGTGGCTGGGGTGGGTGTCCCTGGCCCCAGTGTGTCAGGGCTGGTGTCCAAGCACGCTGAGCAGGGATGTGGGCAAGGTGGGCATGCAGCTGGTGCCCCTCTCCCGCTGCTCGCTTCTTGGTCTGACTGGGCCTGGGACTGGAGTTTTCTACAGGCTCAGTGGCTTCCTGCTACGACTTGATTTCCTTTCCGCTGCTGGAGAGTTCAGTTCGTTGCCTATCAGTTCTTTGGCTTCTCAATTTCCACCCTTGGTGGGGGGCGGGGGGTGCAGTGTGTGGCACCAGTGGCTAGGCTGGCCTGGGAAGGGCAGGTGGCCTGAAAAAGGTGTCTGTGGCAGCCACAGGGTGGCTCCCTGCCCCACCTGCACCAAGCCCCGCAGGCTGCTCTGTGCTCTTCACATATTTGCAGCCGATGTTATCGCTCCACCGGGATCCCGGGGATGATGATGTTTTAGCCGAGATGTAGTTTCAGTCCAACTCACATCAGCATTTCTGAGGGGAAGAGCTCTAATAACAGGCTTTCCTGCATGGTCCCCTCTCTGCTTGCTCAGCTCCAGTGACATAAATAAGCCCCTGTTTCTCTTTCACAAGCAAACAGGTACCCTTAATAGTGGCTGGACGCCACCTCCCCTCCCCCCACCCCTCACAGCCACTGGGAGTCCTTGGGCAGAGACGGTGAATAACAGCTGCTGTCGAAGCAACAGCCTCACTCCTGTAGCTTCTGACAGGCTCTTGGGTGCTTTACAATGGGGAAGGGCGTTATGAATTCTTCCTCCACCTTCCTTTGACGCTGGTGCTCTGGACGCCAGGGTGGCCTAAAAACAGATGAACAGCCAATGAAAAGCATGTAGCAGTGGGTTCTCACAGAACCTCCAGGTTGGTGCAAAAGGGGAAAGGGCTCCTGGGAAGGGGGCACCTGCTGTATGCTATCCTGCTCTGAGCTTAGCACCTCGCACCTATTATCTCCTCTCTCCCACATAACAACCGTCTGTGCAAGGTGAGGAAAGTAAGGCTCAGAGACATCGAGACACTTGCTCTAGGTCACACAGCTAGAGAGAGGATGGGGCAAGGTTTTGAATCCTGAACTGAAGACCTATGTACTGGCAGTGGGCCAGTGCTCTACAGACTTCTCATGGGTTGAGTCTGGGGACAGTTCGTGGGGATAGTTAAGTAAGTTACAAGGCATGAGTGTATCAAACTCAAAACCCACGTCTGCCTCCTGCCTTCTGCCCTGCTGTTGTGTTGTCCCTGGGAACCCAGGGAAGATCCAGGATGTGTTGGGTAACTAGGGAGGACTTGTAGGAGAGTTTGTTCTAGTCTTTCTCTTTTTCTTTTTCTTTTTTTTGTATATTTTATTGATTATGCTATTACAGTTTTACATCAACAAGCCCATGTTTTTCTTTCCTTTATCCCCTCCATCCTGCACTCCATCCCATCATCCCCACACCTCTTAGTTCATGTTTATGGGTTGTACATATCAGTTCTTTGGCTTCTCAATTTCCTATTCTATTCTTAGCCTCCTATTTTTTCTTTTTGACATTTTCCTCCACCACATTCCCCAGCCTGGCCCATCCCCACCCATCCCCACCTCCCACCCTCAATCCTCCCCCCATTTGGCTGTGTCAGTGGGTCTTTTATGCATGAATGTATCCTGTGGATACATGGATGACCCTTCCCCTCCTTTTCCCCTGTTATCCCCCTCCCACCTCCCCTCTGGTTACAGTCAGTTTGTTTTTTAGTTCAATGTTGCTGGTTGTATTTTGCTTGCTTGTTTATTTTGTCGATTAGGTTCCACTTATAAAGGTGAGATCATATGATATCTGTCTTTTACCACCTGGCTCATTTCACTTAGCATAGTGCTCTCCCATTCTATCCATGCTGTCGCAAAGGTTAGTAGCTCCTTCTTTCTTTCCACTGCATAGTATTTCACTGTGTAAATGTACCATAGTTTTTTGATCCACTCATTTACTGTTGGGCATGTAGGTTGCTTCCAATTCTTGGCTATTGTAAACTGTGCTGCTATGAACATTGGGGTGCACAGGTTCTTTAGAATTGGTGTTTCAGGATCCTTAGGGTATAATCCCAGCAGTGGAATTGCTGGGTCAAAGGCAGTTCCATTTTTAGTTTTTTGAGGAAATTCCCAACTTTTTCCCACAATGGCTGCATCAGTCTGCATTCCCACCAACAGTGCACTAGGGTTCCCTTTTCTCCACATCCTCGCCAGCACTTGTTGTTTGTTGATTTGTTTATGATGGCCATTCTGGCTGGTGCGAAGTGGTATCTCATTGTGGTTTTAACTTGCATCTCTCTGATGGCTAGTGATGCTGAGCATCCTTTCATATGTCTCTGGACCCTGTGTATGTCCTCCTTGGAGAAGTGTCTGTTCAGGTCCTTTGCCCATTTTTTAATTGGGTTGTTTGTCTTCCTGGAGTGGAGTCGTGTGAGTTCTCTATCTATTTTGGAGATCAAACCCTTGTCTGAGGTACCATTGGCAAATATATTTTCCCATACAGTTGGTTCCCTTTCATTTTGCTGATGTTTTCTTTAGCCATGCAGAAGCTTCTTATTTTGATGAAGTGCCATTTACTTATTCTTTCCTTTATGTCCCTTGCTCTAGGGGACATATCGGTGAAAATATTGCTCTGCAGAATATCTGAGACTTTTCTGCCTATGTTCTCTAGGACTTCTGTGGTGTTGCAACTTATATGTCAGTCTTTTATCATCTTGAGTTTATTTTTGCGTGTGGTGTAAGTTGGTGTTCGAATTTCATTTTTTTTGCATGTAGCTGTGCAGATCTCCCAACACCATTTGTTGAAGAGGCTGTTTTTACTCCATTTTATGCTTCTGCCTCCTTTGTCAAATATTAATTGACCACAGAGTCATGGGTTTATTTCTGGGCTCTCTATTCTGTTCCATTGACATATGTGTCTGTTGTTATGCCAGTACCAGACTGTTTTGATTACAGTGGCCTTACAGTGTAGTTTGATGTCAGGTACTGTGAGCCCTCCTGCTTTGTTCTTCTGTCTCAAAATTGCTGCAGCTATTCGGGGTCGTTTATGATTCCATATAAGTTTTTAAAACGTTTGTTGTATATCTGTGAAGTATGTCATTGGTATTTTAATAGGGATTGCATTGAATGTATAAATTGCTTTGGGTAGTATGGAAATTTTGATGATGTTAATTCTTCCAATCCATGAATGCGGTATATGCTTTTATTTATTTGTGTCTTCCTTAATTTCTTTCTTCAGCGTTGTGTAGTTTTCTGAGTACAGGTCTTTAACCTCCTTGGTTTATTCCTAGGTACTTTATTTTTATTGTTGCTGTAGTAAGTGGGATTTTTTTCCTGATTTCTTATTCTGATATTTCATTGTTGGTGTACAAAAATGCCTTCAATTTCTGACTGTTGACTTTGTATCCTACTGTTTTGCCAAATTCACTTACTAGGTCGAGTAGTTTTTTGGTGGAGTCTATAGGGCTTTCTATGTACACTATCATGTCATCTGCAAATAATGACAGTTTTACTTCCTCCTTTCCAATCTGGATACCTTTTATTTCCTTTTTCTTGTCTGATGGCTATGGCCAGGACTTCTAATACTACGTTGAATGGAAGTGGTAAAAGCAGACATCCTTGTCTTGTTCCCAATCTTAGTGGGAAAGCTTTTAGTTTTTGCCTGTTCAGTAAAATGTTGGATATAGGTTTCTCATATATAGCCTTTATTATGTTGAAGTATGCTCCCTTTATTCCCACTTTGCTGAGTGTTTTTATCATAAATGGGTGCTGTCCTTTATCAAATGCTTTCTCCACATCTATTGATATGATCATGTGACTTTGTCCTTCCTTTTGTTTATGTGATTTATTATGTTTATTGATTTGCAAATATTGTACCACCCTTTCATCCCTGAGATGAATCCCACTTGATCATGTTATATGATCTTTTTAGTGTATTGCCGGATGTGGTTTGCCAATCTTTTGTTGAGGATTTTAGCATCTATGTTCATCAGCAGTACTGGCCTGTAGTTTTCTTTCTTTGTTGTGTCTTTATCTTGTTTTGGGATTACGATGATGCTGGCCTCATGAAAATAGTTTGGGAGTCTTCCCTTTTCCTGGATTTTTTGGAATAGTCTGAAGAGGAGAGGGGTTAGCTCTTCCTTAAATGTTTTGTAAAATTCTCCTGTGAAACCGTCTGGTCCAGGGGTTTTGTGGGCCTGGAGTGTTTTGATTACTGCTTCAATTTCACCAGCTGTTATCAGTCTGTTCAGGCTTTCTGCTTCTTCTTCATTCAGTTTTGGAAGATTATATTTTTCTAGGAATTTGTCCATTTCACCCAGGTTTTCAAATTTCTTGGCATATAGTTGTTCTTAGTAATTTCTTACAATCCTTTGTATTTCTGTGGTATCAGCTGTAATTTCTCCTCTTTTATTTCTGATTTTATTTATTTGCATCCTCTCCCTTTTTTCCTGATGAAATCTCTTCTTAAAGTCTTATTAATTTTGTTTATCTTTGTTGGTTCTGATCTTTCTCAAAATAGGAAGTTCCCAGTACCATGAAAGGTGATTTCTTCCACAATGCTTCAGTCCACACATCATTCTTAGAGCCCCATGTAGTGAGCAGGGCCTGGCAGTCTGAGACCCCGGAGGGGCTGTTACCAGGTGGGTGGAGCTGGAAGGGGCGCAGTGGCACCCATTCATCCCAGGGCGTTTTCTCCTGGCCCCAACTCAT
Source organism: Mormoops blainvillei (assembly GCA_004026545.1). Lineage (NCBI taxonomy): Eukaryota > Metazoa > Chordata > Mammalia > Chiroptera > Mormoopidae > Mormoops > Mormoops blainvillei. Next base: position 49,558 of record PVJD01006331.1, read on the forward strand.
CTGCCAACCGCACCCAACCCTAAGCCGATTACTCCCTTTTTTCGTCCCCAAGGAGTCACCAGGTACTGACTGAGCCTTGTGGTTTACCGAGAGCATCTATGTTGCCTTAATTCTTACCACTCTCCTGAAAAGTGTTCTCCCCATTTTTTCAATGCAGACAGTGGAGTTCAGAAACATAGAAGCTATGACATTGAAAGGAGGGATTTGGATTGACTCACAGCCCCCAGGATTGTCTCAGCTTTCTGTGGAGGGAGGAGGGAGGGAGGGATAGGCTTGAAGACAGGTTATAAAACATCAGACATAGTCTCTGCCCTCAAGGTCCTAGGAACTTAGTGCATCCACGTAATAGTTCAAAGAATAAAACAAAAGAGTAGATAAAGGACCAAGGTAGAAACATAGACTACAGATTCTATGGGGATCTGGATCTGAGAGGTCTTCAGGGCTAATCTGGAAAGGAGAGGTCAGTTTAGGCCTTGCCTCCATCCACTCCTCCCTCGTCCCCACTCCTCCCCCCACCCCCCAGGAGAAGTGCAGCCAGCCTGAAAGTGTAAGCACTTAATGTGCCAGCAATGAAGGGGGAGATGAATCTCTTTAACGGTTGTAACAGTTTTTCACAGCTCTCTCCCTTCTTGTCCCTGTTTATTCTGGAGATCGATACAAAGGAGACGTTATTCTCAGGAGAGAAGCTGGCTGTGTAGTTTCTCAAAAATATATATTTTATTGATTATGCTATTATAGTTGTCTCACTTTTTCCCCCTTTTGCCCCCTTCCACCTGGTATCCCCCTTCCCTCCAGCAATCCCCGCCCCCCCTTAGTTCATGTGCATGGGTCATGAACATAAGTTCTTTGGCTTCTCCATTTCCTATTCTATTCTTAACATCCCCCTGTCTCTTTTGTATCTACCAAAAATATCCTTAGTCCTTCTTCCCTGCTTACCTGGCCCCGCTCGCCTGGCCCCACTCACCTTCTCCCATCGCATGTGTTTAGAACAGAGCCATTTCCGAGAAGGGACACTGGGTAGTGGTGCTGAACTGGACAGCTCTACTGCTGCTGGGCCAGCCTAGGACCTGGATGCCCGGCCTGCATGGACACCAGGCATGAGAAACTCATCTCTTGTTTAGACAGAAATGTTGAATTCCTGAGCCAGAAGCCTTTGCAGGAGAGAGGACCCAGAGGCACAGGAGACCCAGTGGTGTGTGGGAAGGAGACATAAGTGCCTTCCTGCTTTCAGATATCAAAATATAGGAGTGCCTGGCAAGGTCCAACAGGACAATCTAAAGTCTGCCAGTCCAATAGAAGTCAGGGTCCTCTGTGCCGTGTATTTTGACATGAAAAAATACAGCCTTGTTCTCTAAGCTAGTTGAATGACCTAGGGAATTAGATGTTAACTGTCAAACATTTCCCCCAGTGGAATCTCTGTAGTTTGATTGAAATCTGTGCCAATTCCTATATATGAACCGGATGAAAGTGGAGCTCTGGTTTTAGGGAACCAGGGCTTGGGGCAGACCCTTCCTCCTTAGTCGCTCTCTGCACCACCATAGGATCTGGGGGTCTAAGAGGGGTCAGGGAAGTCCTCAAGGGCTGGGCTCTGGAGCTGTTTCAGATCTAACATTCTAGAAATGCGCTCTCTTACATCGCTCTCCTCTCAGCTTTATGACTATGTTTAGATCCTCCAGGGACTCCGGGAAACCTGCGGTGCAGAGGCCCCTTCTTACATCTGTGTCCTTGAACGTAGTGGGGACATGAAGGCAGATGTGTACGCAGTTCAGCTTCAGCCCCTATTCCCACTAAACTCAAGTGTCTGCAGCACACTATCTGAGGGCGCTAGCTGCTCCCCACCGATCTAGATGTGACGTCCATTCTGAACTCCAGTGGAGTTGGCTGGGAGCCTGGTCATTCTCCTCCTGCAGTCAGTAAAAGGGGACACTGCCCAGTAGGGATGAAATGAGAAGGAAATCTTCATTTTGGGGTTCCCCTCCTATAGAATTGTCTTTTCAAATCTTTTTCATTCAGGCAAAATTATTCTTAGGTACTATGTCAGGGATTCAATTCATTGCCAAAATTTTATTGAAACCATTTGGTTCCAGCCCTGTATTAAATGCTGGGCTATGAGTAAGCTTAAGCTACGATCCTATTTTCAAGGACTATTCAATGTGGGTGGTGACAGTACGCACCTGGGGGCAGATGACAGGGTGATAAGATGTAGTGAAAGATAGTTAAAAAGAGGCAGGTGTAGGGTAAATTGCAAGACTTTATTCTGAAAGGGCCAGGGCATCAGGCTTAAAGGATAAGGAAGGAATAAGGGAAAGAACATGCTAGACAGGGGGGAGAAGCGTGAACAAACATTCATTCGCAGGCATTTTGATGCCTGTTTTCTTAAGGCTGCATGGTAGCCTGGGGTAGTTGGAGTGTCCGGTTTATTGGGGAAAGTTGCTTGAGGTAGGACTAGGCAGAGAGTTTGGGTCCCAAGTAGGAAAGGCTATATAAGCTACAGGACAAAGAGTTGATTTCCAAGAGGAGAAAATTTATGGTCATTACTCAGTTTGGGGGAAATCACCCTGATGGTATTTTAGGGGATGTGTAGTGTCCTTGGGAGTAATGATGGAAGCCCAGACTGAGATGAGATGGTTTCATTTAAAATGAGAGAGAAAGGAGATAGGTGCCAGAGACATTTGTTAACAGAAGTAACCAACCCATCAGTGGATGTGAGGGTAGAGAAAGAGAAATTAAGGAAGAAGCCAAAAGTTTGTTTTGAGAAACTGGATGGAGAAAGGAGCTTGCTTTTGAGATTGGAGGTGGTGGAGGCGGGGAGAGCCCTTTGGGTGTGGGAGGTGGAGAGAAGGTCGTAGCCAAGTGGAGACTGAGGGGTCTATGGGACATTCAAGGGGGGTGCTCAGTCGGCAGCCTGGAGCTCAGGAGCGAGGCCTGGTGGAATTTGGGACCCTTGGCCCAGGGGCGAGGGTTGACTGCCAGGGTGTGGACAAGCGATGAGGGACCCCCTTGAAGGGTAGGGAGAGAAAAACCAACACTTAAGAAGCAAAAGGAAAGGAAGATGAGAAAAAAAGCGGAAGGGAGAGCTGGAGGAAAGCCTACCTTCTTTTAAAAGCCCACTGGGCAGGAAGTCTGCAGTTCCTACAACAGAGGCCTCTGTTTCTCAGAGACTTACCCTGTGGGGATAGAAGCCGTCATCCTTCTATGCCCTGGGGCTTTCCCACGAAGGTCCTGGCTGGTTGGAGTGCAGTCAAGACTCAGGACACAGCAGAGCCAGGTGGTCCTGCAGAATTGGTTGTCTTCCGGGCTTCTCCGACTTCCCTCGGAGGGGGTGACCCGCTGGGCCCAAAGCACCAAAACTAATCGAGAGAGCTGTTTAACTCAAACATATCACCCCGGCTGTGCTGGCTGGGCCCCAGGTGTCACGTTGACAGCCGCTGGCCCGTTAAAGATGCGGCTAGCCTGATGAGGCACGGTTCTGAGGAGCTGCTATTAACAGCATTTAATAGCAGGAGTGTAGTTAATGGTTAGCAAATGTTTTATGAACAGGTTCCCTCGTGCTCTGGGAAGGAGGATTCAATTTATTCAGAATGGATTTGCTTTCCCCTATTAGGCTCTGGAGTGTATAATCAGCTCCATTCCTCCACCGAGGGCTTTCTCTCTGGCAGGAGTGGGATCCGTTCGACATTGGTCCTATTTAGGGTCACTAAGGCTCTGGGTGGTTGGCCTGTGTGGATGGCCTGTGTGGATCAAAGCGGGGGCCTGAGAGACTTTGGTGGGTGCAGAAAAGCAATCTGGAAAAGCCGTGTGGTCATAGAAGAGCCTCCCTCGACCCTGACCTGAGAACTCCTCAGGGACTCCTGGCTGGAACACTGCTGTCCTTGTCACTGGTGGGTGAACCGCTTAACCTTTCTGCTTTGGGTCTCTTTTGGGTCATCTGCGAAGTGCAGCCAGTGACCCCTCTTCCTCTGAGGAGTACTGTAGGAATTAGTGACTCTGAAGCATTTCAAGGTCGGGGACGGGAAAGGGTTTGGGATAGTGTCCACACTAAGCATTAAAGGAGACTTGGGAAGTTAAGGGGAAGGGAAATGTAAGTTGGCATTACCAATAAATCATGCGTTCAATGGAATTTCTGATAGTGTTTGTTCAGGACACATCACATTTTAGAACAGATACATGAAGTGTCGATCTGTTTCTGTTCAGAATGGAAGTGCGCTCTGGTTTTTGTTTTTAATTCAAAGAAAACTAACACTGTTGGTTTGTTTTTTTTTTTCATTAATGCTGGACAGGCAAGGAGGAGGGCAAGGCCCCCAACCTGGCTTTCCCTTTTAAAGCAAAGGTGAAGAAAATGTTGTCTCTTGGGAAATAAGGAGGTTAAGATGAAATTCCAGCTGTCTAACTTTTACTTACATGAAAGATGTTTCTTTCCTTGGCTGGTGTGGCTCAGTGGATTGAATGCCGGCCTGAGAACCAAAGGGTCGCTGGTTCGATTCCCAGTCAGGGCACATACCTGGTTTGCAGGCCTGGTCCCCAGTAAGGGGCATGTGAGAGGCAACCACACATGATCTTTCTCTCCCTCTCTTGGTGTCTCTCCTCCCTTTTCTCTAAAAATAAATAAATAAAATCTTTAAAAAAAAAGTTTCTTATATCTCTCTTCTTTTTCCTAAAGTTAATTCTCTAGATGACACAATTAGACCACACATGCTGAGTGACTAGTGGACAAATGACTGTCTCTTTGACGCTATTTCTGTTTCTCAGTGGCAAGGCCTGTCTCTCCAGCTCAAAGACCACTGGAGGGTGAGGGTTTGTTGAGTCATTTTTATCTGCTTTCTTAGGCCTTTCTACCGGGTAAGAATTTGAGACGTTGTTTAGAAGATTTGAGAAGTCTGCTTCTCGTACTTAATGGATACATAACTCTGGATAAGTCCCTTAATATCTCTGAACTTTGTCTCACCCCAAAACTAAGTAGTGTAATAAAGCCCGCTTCATAATATCCTGAAGATCAAGTGGGATGTCCTCTTGAAAGCTCTGTGCGCCTCCCAGGTGTGGTAATTTACTACCCAAGTGGGAAAGAAGAGGGAAATGAGGAGGAAATCTAGAAGGTATTGTCCCTTAAGTCAGATGGCTCCCCAAGGCCAGCCTGGCCTCCTTCCTACTTGGAGGAGTGGCTCCCAGCTGCTGAGTGCTTCTACAGGGCAAGAGGCCGCTCAGCCCTTTGTGCCACCGAAAGACCTCCCCCAGAGTGATTCTGGTCATTCTGGACGAGGGACACGCTAGGGCTGTTGACCAAGAACAAGGTAAAGAATAGTCTGTCCGCAGAGCTCATCACCAGCTCTAAAATGGAAGGAGACTTGGCGGAAGCTTCCAGAGTATGGGCGCCCCGCTAATCCCGCTACACAGACTGTTCCGCTGAATCCTCAAAGCCCCGGTGTTGAGAGAGGAGCGCTGGCTCTCCTTCCATGGATTAGGAGGCTCCAGTCGGTGGGTCACTGCTCAAGGTCACACGGCTAGGGAATGGTTATATTGGTAGGACTCTGACAAGAAACAGTTGACACACGGAGTGTGGCTGAGGGGACCTTAATGAAGGTGAGCAGGGAGGTTTGAAGATCTGTGGGTGGGGTGAAGGAACCAGGAGAGGACAGAGAGCCCCTCAGGGGCTAGTGGAAGCAGGAAGCCATTACCCCCTAGGACTGGAGGGGCAGGGGAGCGGTGGTGTTACTGGAGTAGGGAGCCCCCTGGGAGTCCTGGCAGAGGATGGCCCGGCGTGGTCAGCTCGCAGGACGCAGCATGGGTTGGGAAGGGTCAGAGACAGTATGTCTGGGGGGCAAATGGAGAATAATCAGGATGCAAACCCGAGTCTCTGACATCAAAATCAGGGCTTGTTGTTACTTCAGTAAGCTGAACTGGTGTTACACACAGGCTCCCACGTGCCAGGATGTGTCGTGTGATGATCTAAGGCTCAGTGACAAAAAAGTGAAGCACCTGGTGGTAGCTGTTCCTGGTAACTGAAGAGAGCAGTTCCCTCTCCTTCCACACCGGAGCCAGGCACAGAGCCTTAGTGGCTAAGCCGGGTTCCTGGTGTGACCCGAGCTTTACATGTAAACGTGCAGCTGCTCTAGATGTGTAAAAAAATATTTCATCTTGTTATTACCATGAAATTATAGCAGTTGTTAGACTACTGCTAGATCTTGTTGTTGAATATATTAATAAACATATTATTATAACAAATTAAAAGAAGTTTTTTGAAAAACCATATTTGAATATAATTTGTTTTCTTTGCAATACTATGCATTTTATTTTCTGCATTTATAAACATTATTCTGAGAAGGGCTTCCCCATGGCTTGCACTCACACAAAATGTTCAGAATCCCTGGGCTATATGGTGTTGGCCCAATGTACATTGTTGTAACCACAGGTCCTGGATTGTGGCAGGTGACACCTTGAAGGTCTGGGTCAGTGGGCCTGGCCAGTGGCTCCCCAAGGCCGAGGCCCCCGGACTAAACTCCAGGAGTGTCCCTGGTATGGTTCCATCTCTTTCTGCCTCTGGATTCAGGGACTTAAACCCTGATCCTTTCTGAGGATCACGTTTCTGAGACTGGTGTTCTGGAAGACAGAGTGGGGATGGATAAGTCCGAACCTACCAAGTGGACCAGGGTAAACCAGAAAATCATCCCGTGCAAACTGGAGTTTCCCCAAAGTGTGACTCATTCGTCCCTGCCTACCTCAGAATCCCCTGGGGGCTTATCAAACTGCAGACCCACAGGACCCTACCTCAGAGCTACTGAATCGGAATTTTGGGGGCAGGGCCTGGGAATCTGGGTTCTATGAGCTTCTCGGGTGATTTGTAGGAATACTGATATTTAAGACCCAGGACCACTGCTTTAGACTGTCAGTGCCCTGGGGCTTTTAATTGGAGCTGAAGTTCAAAAATGTTTTAGTCATTTTTTTATTGTTACGCTATTACAGCTGTTCCAATTTTTCCCCTTTTGTCCTCCTCGCCCGACCCACCCCCTGCTGCTGCAGTCAATTCCCACACTGTCATCCATGTCTGTGGGCCATTCATATGTGTTCTTTGACTAGTCCCTTCTGCTTATTTCTACCATTATCCCTTTCCCCCCTGCCCTCTGGTCACTGTCAGTCTGTTCCATGTTTCCATTTCTGTGGCTCTATTTTTTGTGCGTTACTTTATTTTGTTCATTAGATTCCTCTTATAGGTGAGGTCGTATGGTATTTGTCTTTCACTGACTGGCGTATTGCACTTAATTTTAACTGAATTTTCAAGAAGACACCTAATCCCTAAACCAAGCTACATTTGGTCTGGACGAAAGCATGCAAGTTAGGAAACTCCCGTCTTTTCACAATGTACACACAGGTCTCCTCTCACTCTGTCCAGCAAAACTAGAGATCTCCTTGCCAGGCTAGGCTCTCCCCTCTGTCTGAGCCACTGTTCTTAAGAGAAATAAAGTAGCCAGTCGCTGGACCAGCAGGGCCTTGTCCCCTAATGCTCTGGAAGGCAGATGAAGTAACAGTTATACTGGACAGTCCTTCAAGTGGCCCCTGCTAGCCACTGCCTGGCCTGTGGGAGCCTGTCTGCTTTGCTCTGGGCCTGCTCAAAGCCCCCGTTACACAGGAGGCCCCCCCCGCCGGGACCCAGCGCACTGCAGATGGGGGCAGACGCTCAGTGTCAGGGGCAGGCTAGGGCTCAGAGAGCAGATAATGGCATAATGACCCCCTTGGCCTGTGGCAGCTGCAATCCCAGCCGACCTGGGACTTTCGTATTTTGACCCTGAAGCTTTGCCAGGCAGTTGATCAAGTGACATGACAAGCCTGTGGTTTCTCCAGCACCTTTAGTCCCAGCATTTAAAGTGCCATTCAAAGGTCAGCTTCCAAGGGGTAAGTGCCCATGTCATTTATGCATTTAAAGTATTAGAATAATGAAAAGCAGCGTGTTGGTGCCTTGCTAATGGGTGTACCCTTTCCAAATTTTCATTAGCCTTTCTGAAGATTGCTAGTGTTATGTGGATGATCTATGTGATAGCAGGGAGCCTGAAGATACTGTGTATCTGTGCCGTGAATAATAATTTTTGCTTTTATTTAAATTACTCCTTTCCCAGAGCGTGACTTCTCTTATGAGCAATATTTTCGTGGCTGAGTCTCGTCCTTTTTTGCCCCAATAGTGTACAGGTTTTTACTGATGGCTCTGTATGGCCTCCCACCCAGAAAATAGGTATACTAGAAAACGGAGAGGTATCCCCCGTCTCTCCTCCACCACGAGAACCTCTAGTGCTTTTTATTTTGCTCCATGATCTCTAGTGTTGAAAGATGTTATCCACTAAATAAATGGTTCTGATGTTATAATGTTTTGTTTTCCCACTTTTAATATCCAAAATATGTTTACTAATGAAGAGTGTCTGACTAGCATGGGAGCCAGTAATACTGAGTTGATATCATTCTAGTCAAAGGCAAAGAAATGTGACATTTTATTTCTCCTGTGGGGCTTTATCAAGGGTAAGCAAACAGATGAAGACTGTTAGGCTTTGGAATATATTAGAATGGCTCGCAGTGCCTTGTTATTACATTCAAGGGCCCCTGGAGGTTGGGAACCAGTGGGTTGTTATTCTTTCCATTCATTCAATCGTTCATTCATTTGTGCAGTAAATATTGGTGGAGTGGGCACTGTGCTGGGTGTTGGGGGTGTAGCATCACACGAGACAGACAAAAATCTGTTCTAGGTGGAGGACAGATTAACCAATCAGGAGAGGTGAGGCAGAGATAAATGTAACAACAAGAAAACAGGATGATGGGAGGGAGGGCGATGGGGCCCCCTCAGATCAGACAGTTGGGGAAAGCCTCACAGAGGAGGGGATATTTCAGGTGAGACCACAGTGACAAGAAGGAGCCAGCCACGCCAAGATTATCTTTGATCACATTGACACAATGGCCAGAGTAAGTTTGCACATCTGCAAATAGGACTTCAACCTTAAACTATATTTTTTAAAAAACAACAAACAGAGCAGCCATTAAGTAGACAGCTCACCCCAGGGGACTGAAGGATTTGTCACACTTCCTGGCAGTGGCCAGTATACTTGTCCCTCTCCCTAAAGAGTGTGCGGTCTCCTTGAAGGCAGGGATGCAGATTTGCCTCCCTCTCTCCACAGAGCTTAAAGCAGTGCCTGGCTCGGGGGAGGCCTGCAGTAAACTCCCTGGGTGGATGGATGAGTGAAGGAGTGAGTGATGTCAACTGTCACTCTCAGGCTCAGAAGGACTACAGGGTGGTGAGGTCCTTGCCAAGCAACAACAGGGCTCAAAGGTGGGCAAGAACTGGTAAGAGGGGTCTTCCCAGCCTTGATCTGATCTGCTAGTCCCTTGAACAATGTGGTCTGAAGACTTCAAGAGAAGAAACGGTTTAGTCCTTATGGAAACATTAATGCTTTGGTAAGAAAGCACGGATGCCAGGACAGGCAAGATGCTCGTCTAATCAGGAGCATAACTGTTTTAGATTCAGGCTACCTGTCAGAACAGGTGCCTCGGGAAGCAGTGGGATTTCCCGCGGGAGCCTGCTTGGGAACTCTACCTGGCTGAGGGCCCATCCGTGGCTCTCAGAGTTGGGGATTGGCCGAACGGCAGGGCATGGCAGGGCATGTGGGGTAAGGTGGGCTGAGAAGGTTTTCACTTGCCTGGATGGAGAGCTCCCCCAGCTGTAGGTGCTTAGTGGGTGAGTTTACACGGACAACTGCTGCAGGGTTTGGGGCTCCCGTTGTCGTCAGTCACAGCTCCGCCAGGGAGGAGCGTGGTGCGTACCCAAAGTGAAGTAGCTGACTATCCTGGCAGTCAGGACCCTCTACCCATTATGCTGGGCTTTAGGCACTGGACCTGGGGACGTGCAAAGGGCCTGACATCATCAGGCAGGTAGGTCCCCGGGTCTCGACGTGGTACCAGGCAGAACGCAGCACAGTCATGCGGTACAACTGGAACTCAAGATTAAGGGCTGGGGCCAGCTGAGGACTACGGCCAGGTAAGGGCTGGCTGGGAGCACTTTGGTTTGTGTCTGGAGCTGGTTAACCCCCTCTTGTCTCAGGTTAGGGGTAGGACTGAGCTGAGTGAGTGGGCTCAGCTGTGAGCGGCAGGGATGGAAAGCCCAGGCAGAGGCTGGTGACCAAACAGCCCCTGATGCAGTAGCTGTCACCGATCTTTGCCACTGAAAATATGAGTGCCAGATAAGATACAGGGTGCCCGGTTATATTTGAATTTCAGAGAAATAATGAACAATTTTTAAATTATTTAAGTATGTCCCACATCTTAGATGAAAGGTGTTTGTAGATGATATGAAATTCAAATTTAATAGGGCATCCTGGTTTTTAAAGATTTTATTTACTTTTAGAGAAAGGGGGAGGGAGGGAGAAAGAGAGGGAGAGAAACATCGATGCGGGAGAGAAACACCGATGGGTCACCTCTCGCAGCTCCCCCCCACCCCGCCCCCCACAACGGGGGACCTGTCCTGCAGCCCAGGGGTGTGCCTTGACTGGGAATCGAACTGGCGACTTCCTGCCTTGCGGGTTGATATACCAGTCAGGGCGGGCATCCTGTATTTTATTTGCTAAGTCTGGCAACCCTAACTCGGAGGTCAAAGGCGGAAGCTCCCGAAGAGAACACTGATCTCAAGCATCAGCTGCCTGGCTCGTCCTCTGCAGTCGGGGCCGATGCAGCCGCTGTTCCCCTCCCACCTCCCTGAGCCATGCGTCCCTCTGGGCTGGCAGTGGAGCTGAAGGGGGAGCCGGAGTGCCCGGGGCTGATGCAGGCGGCAGGGGTGCCTTGGCCGAGTGGAGGAAGAATGCCCTGGTGTATCCCAGGAGGCTCGGCTTCTGTGGAGAGCGGGCTGTTGCTTTTTGCTACTCCTTCCTGAAAAAGTGTCCAAAGTACAAATGCCCAGCTTCCCGCTTTGTTGTCTGGCCTTGAGGATGTCCTCTATGATAACTAGGATGTGACCTGGGGGATGTCACCTGCCCAGCTGTATGGGTCACCAACGTTTCTGTTGGGTCACAGAGCAGGGGACCCGAGGCTCACAGGAGAACAGGGAGATGGGTGTCTCAGTGTTGCTGGGGTGCTGGGGACGCAACCCGGGTCCGTGGACTACCAGTCAGCTGAGAACCCACAGGCCCAGGGCAGCTTCATAGATGCTGTTCTTGTCCTCGATAATGAGAGAACTGAGGGCCCAAGGACAACTTCAAAGAACTAGTAGCGTGTCCCAGTGCGGTGGTCTGTTGTGTGCTGTTGGTAACTGAGTACCTCGACAAGTGTATCTCCTTGGCAGGTGGCACATTTGTTCTCTTCACCGAGGAAATTCTGTCAGCCCAGGACACATGTGACTGGAGGCAGGGGGTGGGGAAGCTGAGTGATGCGTTGTTATTTTTGAGTTGAAAATGAAAGGCCGTGGGGGGAATGTCCACTAAGCTATTTCTGAAATGTTTGTCACTTACTGTCACTTTTGAGTACAAGGAAAGACATCCTGTTAAGACAATCAATATGGACTCTTTATTTCAGTGACTGAACAGCGCAGCTGTGGATGCACCGGTGATGGGGTGTCACAGACTCTAAACCCACAGAGAGACGTCAACAGGACAAAGAATGGAGCAGGCACCTCTGACTCTCCGCGTTGCTTGTGTTCATCAGGGTTTTCCAGGAAAGCAGAGCCAGTATATGTCTCTGTCTCGTCACTGTCTATCTGCTCTCCATCTATCTGTCTCTCTATCTAGATTAATTTTTAGGCATTGACTCATGTGATTGTGGTGGCTGGCAAGTCCACGATCTGCGGTGTTGGAAGTTCAGATAAGAGCTCATGTTGCAGTCTTGAGTTTGGGATCCAAAGGTCAGGCCAGGTAGGATGGAGGCCCAGGCAGGGTGTTCAGATTTTAGTTGTGAGGAGAATTCCTTTTTTGGTAAACCTCACAGTTTCCTCTTAAGACCTTCAGTTGATGGGATGAGGCCCACCCACATTGGCTTGACTCAAAGCCTGTTGAGTTAAATGTCCATTTTTATTCAAAGTCCCAAGTCAGATAGGTTACGCCGCCCCTCCTTGGGCCTGTGATGAGAATTACAAGCATACTCGGCCAGTAGAGGGACTCCCACACCCCACTAGAGGCAGGTTTGAAGGATCCCAGCCATGGGCTGCTTGAGGCCAGCCTAGAAAATACCAGGTGGTGTGAAGCATTCTACCCAGTTCGTTTCCCTGCCTCCGTTCAGTAGAATTTTCTGGCAATGAAGGTGGATTTTCTGTAGCACCTTTCTGCCTCATTCCTTTGCTTCCATCTCGCTGCAGAGCCTTTCCCCTCTCCTTTTTCCATTTGCCCTTCTTCTTAGCTATACCCTGCCTGTGACTTGCAGGCTCTGTCTGGGGTGAGGTCCCACACAGGGCAAGTCCCTGTTGGTGCTGGGCCACTCCCAAACCCCACCACCCATAACGGAGAACCCTTCACCTCCAAAAGGGCTGCACATTCACTCTTAAAAAGTGAACTTTTTGGTTTCGAATAATTTTAGATTTACAGAAAAGTTGCAAAGAGTACAGAGAGGTCCGGCCGACCCTTCACCCAGTTCCCTCTAACGTTGTCGTCTTACACTACAGGGAACATTTGTCATAATTAAGAAACCAACATGGATAACTACGTCCCTATTAACCCAGCCCCAGACTCCGTTTGGTTTTCACAGGTTTTTCTGCCCCAGGAGCCCGCCCAGGATGCCCCAGTGCATTTCAGGCTCCTCCACATTTCAGGCAGGCTTGGTTTGTCTAGCACGTGGTCCTTCTCATCACGCCCCTTCCCTCGTCTCCTGTCTTTGGTTCATGGTCATTGACTGGGAGCCCATGGTCATGTCTGTTGAGCTCTGTTCAGAGTCCTAACTCAGAGCTTTCTTCCTCTTGCATATTGGGAGGAAAGACGCCACCCTGGCTGCTTGGTAAATATTTTACAACATCTAATGGAATCAAGTTGTTTACTCTGCAGGAAATAGAAAGGCTTTATTAGTTAAAGAAAGTAACAAGCTGGCTGGTTGCTGACTCTTCAGATGTAGGGAGAGAGGGCTGGGAGCCCGGATGATTTCCACTTAAGGGGCTTTAGTGCAGGCTACTGGAACACCCCAGATGGGATTGGCTTCTGCTGCTTCTAGGGGTGGGGCGCTGGCCGCCGAAGCCCCTAGGGACCAAGGTTGGGAGCCAGCCTCTCTGCAGCCTCAGGTTCCTAGAGACCTTGCTGGGTTCCTGCTCAGCTCTGTCCCATAACGCACCCCCACCCCCAAACCTCATTCCCCGCTAGTTCTCCACTTGGCCGGTTCCGCCTCAGCTTGACTCTCCCAACCTGTGCCCTTTAAGAGTGTCCAGGTGGGTTCGTGGACCACGTCCTGAGCCTGTCGTCTCTATGTCCGTCATCAGGGCCCCTTGGCTGCAGGATCTGGCTTCTTGTCTAGAATGAGAAGGGTGGTGCTCACCACGTGGCCCGAGACAGTGAACAGGGCAGCTGGTGCTGACTGAGAGTCTAGGAACGCCCACCTTGCTGCTGCCCGCGGCATGTTTCCTGCTCCCCTCCCCCACCTCGTGGTCCTACCTCTACTTTTTCATACTTTGCCTCCCAAGAGTTTCATTTCACAGAAGAGTGAAATAAAAATGTTTATTATTTAAACCAAGGCAGATAAAGGCTGTAGTAAATTGTTTTGATGCCATTTACAAGCTGTGCATTGTAGTCAAGTTTAATGTGAAGTCCGAAGGGACTTAGCGAAGGAGGTCTGAGCAGAATGTTGAATGAAGGGGAAATGGATTTTATAGACCCACAGGTCTGCAGGTTGGTCCCGTCCTTGCTTGCCACTCTAAGAAGACTGCTGTCTGTCTCGGTCCTTCCTGCTTGGCCCTGTGGCCTCCTCTCCCTCCTCTCAGCCTGTGCACCTTCCCCCGCCCCCCAACCCCTCACCCCACTCTATGCGTCACTCATCCGCCGCTTGTCGGCCCCTGCCGCACACACACTGCAGTTCTGGGATTCTCCAGGACCCAGAGAGTGAGCTGCCAGTGTGGTTCTGCGGGGCCTCTGTCCAGAAGCTGTGTGGTCTGGCTGTCCCCCAGCAGCCCGGGAGCCAAGCAGCGGAGCCAGCTCAGCTCTGGCTTGGAACACTCAGGAGGTTTCTCAGGAAACTTGTCATTCCTGTGTCCCCCAGCCAAAAGCCATACAGCCTGCAAAGCCCCAAGCCCGCGGTCCCTACTAGAAAGCCAGAGAATCAGACTAGTATGGGTTTCCCGGCCCCACCCTCCCACCTCGGGTCGGAAGCACATATGCCCAGGAGCTCTCCTGAGGGGGATGAGGCTGTTCCCGACTCTGAGCATGCCCCTCTGGGCCCAGGGCAGGTGGTTTCATGACCCCCGGGTCTGGGCTGTTTGTCCCAGAGAGCTGGGAGCTGACTCTTGGGTGTTTGGACGCATCCCACATGCTCAGCAGCTTTGGATTAAAATGTTCTAAATCCACCTATTACGGACCCCAAGCCGGAGCCCCAAAGGCCTGGTGCTTGGCTGTGAGCCAACGCTCCCCAGAATAGGTTGGACACTAGCACGCAAAACATGCCTAGAGATGAGGTGGGTGGGCATCCTCGGCTCCCACAGCATGTCTCCGGCTGTCTGCGTCCTCTTACTGGTCGCGGCTGGTAAGAAGGCTCCATTGTAGCTTTGTTTCTTCATGGCACGAGACTTATCTGCAGAGCTGGTTAGCATGCAGACTCCAGGGCCTGCTTGCCAAGTTTATGACTCCGGGTGTCTGGGGTACGACCCTGGAATCTGCATTTTGACCCAGTTCTCCTGGGTGATCCTATGGGCAGCCAGATTTGGGAACCCTTGCTTGAGTCCACCCTCTTCTTCTAGGAAGGATCCCTTCAAGGTCACTAGCCCAGGCTCTCATGGATTTGGATATAGAAGAGAGACTGGGGAGCACCTTGGGCCCCCAGCCCTTACTTTTAGTTATACAAAGAAATCTTACACATAATGCCCATCATTCTTAGGGTACAGAGTCCTTGGGAAGAGCCAATTCTGAGGCTACTCAGAGCCCAGTGCATGGCTGCAAATGGAATCTGGGCCATTGGCCACGACGCCCTGCCTTACAGTAAAGTGGGGAGGTAAGGAGCAGCACAGGAAGATGGGGAGGTCCAGGGTTGGATGACGTAGGATTTCCCCAGCAGGATAACCTCCTTCCCCAGGGAATGATGCCAGGCCACAGAAAGGCCTGTAAAACATCCCACATGCGGACTTCATGTCAGATGTGCCCACTGGCCTTCCCTTCTTGGTTTGCTGGGTCTGACTGGAGGTGGCAGGTAAGGTGAGGCTGCAAGGTAGGCCTCCCCTCTGCTCTTCTCAGCAACCCAGGGCCCCGCAGCTCAGCCTCCTGAACAGGTCAGGTCTTGCTTGTTACTCCTGGAGAAGGAATCGTTATTAGAGGTGCCAGTTGCTGGCCTTGTGTCCCTTACGTTCTACGAGGTTCCGCTGGGGAGAACGATCTATGCTGTGAGGCTTACCCCCTCACAAGGACGCAGAAGACCTGGATGGAGTTTACTTCCAGCCACGCCACTCCCCAGCCTCCCAGCTCAGGCGAGGGGCTCGACTTCCCTGAGGCTTAGTTTCTCCATTTGCAAAAGGGGATTTTGATTTCTGTCTTGCCTCCCTTATAGAAACATTTCAAAGACCCAATGAACTGAGAGATGGACGAAATCGTGAAAATTCTAAAGCAAGGCCTGTGAACTTGAAATGGGTGACATAAACGAGTGACCCAGGCAGTGAGGAATGGCAGGAGCAGTGAAGAACTGGAGAACAAAATTTGATTTGCTTAGAAAAAAAATAAATACCGCCGGTTCCAAATAACTCATAGCTAAGGGCTAAATATGGCTTCCTGCCAACAGTGAACGTCTACTGTAAAGTTGTTCAAAAGTAGGTATCATCAGTTTCCATAGCACATTCATAAACTGTGATATAGCAACAGTCCAAACAATGCCTTGCAAAGTATTTTATGCCTGGAAGTGTCTACACATAGGGGCTCTGTTAGTACAAACTCCAGAGTCAGCCCTGATGCTTGGGCATGTTATTTCAACTCCCTCTACTCTCATTGTTTTAGTATGTGAAGTGTGGATGGTAATAACACCTACCTCATTCGAATCCTGTGAGGACAAATTGAGATACTCCATGAAAAGGTTAACCCAATGGCTGCTCCTAACATGACTTCCTCAATGAAAGTGCATTATCATTTTTATTGTTATTACTATTATTCTCTGCTTTGTTGCACAAAGGATTGGAAGGATGTAAGTAGCAGTAACAACATGATGATAATGCAGAATAAAAGATGGTGGTAGAAGAGTCAGAACTTAAGAGCAGACAGAGATGACCACAAAGGTCTTCTGTGGTGCCTGTTGGGAAGTTTCACACTTTACTCTGAGATCCCTGATGACTACAGGGGACAGGGAGAAATGATCAGTTAAAACTTCTTGTCAAGAAGGAGGAGGGATTGTGAAAGTTCCTCCTGCATTCGTGCTTGTATTTTGTTCAAGAAAAAACATAGAAGAGACTTGCATTCTCGGGTAACCAGCTATGAATGTACCTGGATAACTCAGGTGGGTGGAATTTGGAAACCGGTATGTTCTCATAGGCATGTCTGAGCTCAGCTTGGCACCTGGGCGGCTGTTAAATCTCATCCAGTCCCTGGATTCTGAGATATTGAATCTGAGAAGCCCCCTCATGGCTAGGGCCTCAAAGTTCAAGGTTTGGGCTGGTTTTTTCATCCTTCTGAATGCATCAAGAAGGATCATGGATACTACTGAGATGTTTCAGTAGTCCCATCCTTGCCTGCACCTTATACCTAAGCAACCTGGCCATTCTTCTCTTCCCAGCATGCAGAAGGCTCCTGACATCTGCCTCCCTACCTCCCATCAGGAAGCCCTTTCTGAAGGTTTTCTAGATGGTGATTTCTTGGGAACATACTGGTTTGAACTTCCAATGCCTTTGATGGATCTGATGCCCCAGACTTCTGACCAGCCAAATGCACTTGGGATGGAGCGTAGCCAGTGTGTACTTTCCAGAAGAATCCTATCTGGTGTGTGCGCTGTTAATATGTAGTATCAAAGTACATGTTTCTGGGGTGCAGAGACCACACGTCTGTTTATCTTGCTCTGAATTACGTCCTAGGCACTGAAGGACACTTATTAAATCAATGGCCTAACGAAGATGGTGGTACTGTCAGTAAACGATAATACTTGGAAATGCAAAAGAGGACAATGTTACTTGATTTGAATGTAAACCTTGGGTTTTGGGGAAAAAACAAGCTCTCTGCAATGTGTTTATTTTAGGAGGGCAGTGTGTTGAGTTTGCATGCACCACACCATCACAGGATGGAGAGAGCAGTGCATCATTTCACTGCTGAGTCCTTCCAAATATTTCTGGGAACCGGGATGTGTCAGGACAAAAGGCTTGTCTTTTCCTAATAATGTGTAGCTTTAAAAGGCTTATTAATGGGAACATGAAGAAACAATTACATGAGAAAAATTGATCTTTGAATGATTTAATGGTCTTCAAAATGATTAGGTGGTCTTATAATAAGTTGCTAGCCCTTGGCTATGTCATTATAGAGGACAGTACGTGAAGCTGGCAGTCAGCAAACTTGACAGCATTCACTGAGGGTAGGTCCTTCTGGCTCGGCTTTCCAAGAGGCAGGGGGGCACCTTATAGCCTGGCAGGCCCATTCTCTGGCCAGCCTCTACCCCTGCCCACACCACCACTGATCTCACCCCTGTTGCATCTATGATTCCATGGCGCTTTGCATAGACATCTGGTATCATATTGTATTATAGCTCTTTGTTTACAGGTTCATCTCGCTGGACATGGGGAGGAACCATGCGGTGTGATGTCTTATTAATCTTGATATGCACAGGACCTAACAGGTAGTGGGCCCTCAATATCTATTTGTTGAATGAATTGAGTAATTTTGAAGAAGCACTAAAAAAATAAATCATTTGGTCCATCCCTTTCTAGTAAGGTGGAGCATCCCAGAGAGTTTTAATACTTTGTCTAGAATTCTGCAGGCAGACTTGTGGGCCCCACAGGGACTGGACCCCTTGTCTTCTGTCTCCAAGTGCAGAAGTTTTGGCTGGAGTGGCTTAGTTGTGGGTTTTTCTCTCCCTTGCTTGTGTACATCATTTTTTCTTCTTCACTCATTCATTCATTGACTTATTCTTATGTTATTTATCAAACAGCTACAATGGGCTAGGTATAGATATAAAACAAAACAGATAAAGAAAACTTTTATTTTAGCAGGGGAAGGTCGCCAACAACTAGTAAGCATAGCCCATAGGGAAAGTATATAGTATGTTCAAAGGAAATCAGTGCTGTGTAAAACAAAACAAAACAAAACAAAAAACAGGAGAGCAAGGGGAGGGATTGGAAATATGGAGGAGGGGCAGGCAGCAGGTTGAAGCATTCCATAGGGCAGATGTGAGAAAGTGAGGTTTGAGCAAAAGCTTGAAGGAAGTGAAGGATTTCGTCTTGCAGGTACCTGGGGGAAGTGTGTTGCAGGCAGAGGAAAGAACTGCGGCAAAGGCTCCAAAGTGAAAGTGTACTCGGAGAGCTTGAGGAGTGGCGGGCTGGTGGAGTGGAGTGGAGTGGGCAGGTGAGGGTAGGGAGAGATAGGTAACCAAAAACATACCAAGTAGAGGCTTGTAAGGCATAAGAAGGACTTTGGCATAGATTCAGAAGGAAATGGAGAGTCAGTGGGGTTTTTTGAGGAAAGGAATAACATGATCTGAGTTGTCTTTTAAAAAGGACCATTCTAGCTGTTGTATTGAAAATAGGCTTTGGGAGGGAGAGGGCGGAAGCAATGCGACCTACTAGGAAACTATCGAAATAATCCAAGTTCAAGATGGCGGTGGCTTGGATCAAGATAGTAGCACTAGTGGAGATGGTGAGAAAAGGCAGGTACTGGATATGTTTCAAATCCTGGAGAGTCATTAGGATTTCCTGATGGATCAGATGCAGAGCTATGCAAGAGGAAGGGAGTGAAGGACGCCCCAAGGTTTTCACCTCAACAGGTGGGTGCATGGAGTTGCCATCAACAGAGGTGGAGAAGGCTGTGGGTAGAACCGGATCCTACCAACCGGCCAGCAGCACTGGTCCCTGAAAAGGTGGAGGAGCAGGGACGATATGGGCGGCTATCCATCCCAGCGAGACTACAGCTCCCACCTTCTGAGCCCTCAACCTTTTTTCTTCGCTAAGTCAAGTGCCACCCTTTCAGTATTCCCTCTAAGATGGATCACCCACTTCATGACATCTACCTTGATTAATTTTACCTGGCTGAAGTCTTCCAGTTCATTCCATATTCATACATAGATATGCTTTACTTAACACAATAGATGGATTTTTGAAAAGAGAGGTGTAAGTCACCTTTCAAAAATAATATTAAAGCCTATTTTATATTCACCAGGGGAGATAACTATTTGAAGTACCCTATTATTAATGCTTTTGTAAGGTGAAGAATCCTTTTGTTAGATGACTATGGAGCTCCACTAATTTATCAGTTTTGAAAGATCAGGTTGTAAATGCATAAAACTGAGTGCACACTTATATACTATGTCTCTGTACGTGAGATACCCTCTAAGCATCTAAGCACTGAGACCTCTGGCTCAGTGTGTTCTCACATGAGCTCATCTCCCTCCTAAATTGTTTCCTATAACCCCATCTCTCACCCAGGGCTGAAACTTCACAGTCATCTCTTGATACCTGTTTTCCACATTCTACCCCGCCCCCAGCTCATCACTTCACACCTGTGAACTCTCTTGCATCTCCTGCCTTCCTTCTAAGGCCCTCTGCCTCTATTACAGTGCAAGTGCCCAGGACATTTTAATGGACTTCTTAACACTTCTCCTGGAACTACTTTATCCGTGTCCTCTAATGTATCATCCCACATACCGTTACCTGAGCAAACTGCCAAAAGCATTTTTCTTCTCATGACCCTTCTCTGTTCAAAGATCTGTAATCTCCTCATCACCTCATCTTTCGCTTACAATCGAAACACCGGAGCATGGTATCCAGAACCTGTCTGTGACCGACCTGCATGCGCATTCCTGGCCTTCTCACCACTGCCTACCCACCCATCCTCACGCACCGTGAGGGGCATCATGATGAAACATTTGCTACACCCCTGTGGCCCTGCGCACCGGCAGGTGTGTGCCTGTACCTTCCTCACCCCTGGCCTACGGTGCCCCTCAGGCCACCTCATTCTGTTCAAATCATTTCCATTTTCAAAGACCAGCCAAGTGCCCCTTCCTCTTCGAGCCTTCTCTTTCTTCAGGTACAAACGACCTCTCCTTCCATAGCCCTTTATACAAATCATTTTCATAGCCCATCTCCCTCCTCTGGTGTGTTGCTATTCTGCCTCTCATCTCCCTCACCAGCCTGTACACCTCCTGCCTGCTGGGTGCCATCTTCATCCTCACCTGTCTCGCTCGTGCCTTAAGTGTAATGAGTGTATATTATATCACGTGACTGTCTGGCCGTCCTTTTCCTTAGTAACGTTTTATTGTTCACATGTACTGCCTACATTAAATTCTAAATTTTGTGAAGGCTTGAACTGTCCTTGTCATTCTTTTTTTACCTCCATCCCTTACCTAACATACAGTCCCCGCAGATGCTATTTCTTGTACCAGGTGCCGAGTTCTCTGTTAGCCCTAGTGTTTCAAAGTGGCAGGGCCCTAATGGTGGAAACACAGAAAACTAGGAATTGATCCCAGGCACTCTGGTCTCTGGTCTGTTTACTTACTCATTCATTTATTTATATCCCATGTGACATGTATCAATTTCAGGCCAAAACAGTAGGGTGCAAGAGATGTCACATTTCTTTACCTGAAATTTAATCAGGGCCAAGCTTCCACCTGCTGAGCTGGCAGAAAATTCAATCTGTCTTTTGAGAATCCCTCACTCCTAACCACTCCCTGAGGATTGTGCAGAAGCCTCAGCATTCTCATGAGTTCTGAAGGGCTGGGGAAGGACCCTTTCACATCCTAGCCCGTGTGATCCGCAGGCAAGTGGCTCCTCTGCTTCTGTGTTTTGAGAGCAAGAGGGTGCCGTCTTCATCCTCACCTTTCTCTCTTGTGCCTTAAGTGTAATGAATGTATATTATATCACATTATGTCCTCTGCTTCTGTGCTGTGAGAGCAAGAGGATCAGGGCTGGAGACCCTTTCTCAGATGCTCCCATAGTCTCAGGATAATGCAAGGAGAAGAGCCCCAACAGCTACTACTCATGGTGCCTCCAGAAATCAGGCCCCATCCCATATTCAGGGGACGTTCTCAAAACTTCTTCCAGATGACAGAGGGAAAAAAACTCTTGTTCCCCTTAGCATTTTTCTGTTTTGCCTAAAAAAAAAAATTGATGCCCGATTGATTTTCCTGTCATACATCTTAATAAAGTGATTTATGCTAAGTATATGTCATAAATTCATGACAGTATAGATATAAAGAATTTGGGCCAGGGAAAGCCCCCGAGGTTGCAGTGACTATAACTGCTATAGTTAAACTTCACATTTGACTTTAAGGTTTCCGGTTGTCGAAGTGAAAAGGGAGATGTGATTTCATAACCCTATTATCAGAAAAGGAGAAACAAACAGTTTCTTAAGCAAAGCAAAGGTTTTCCTATTACTTGATTGTAAAATAAATTTTCCATGTGGAGCATTATAAAGGGGGTGTGCAGTATATTCAGGCACTCACATAGGACTCCGTTTCTTGACACTCGCGCTGCTTGATAACCACGTGTGAGGATAAGGATGGTTGGGGGCCGGCACGTAGGAGTGTTGACCACAGACACCAGTCTCTTTCTTTGCTACCTTTGTCTCCCTTTTAAACTTCTAAATAGGACCGCATATTATTGATAGCACTACTACACAATAGCCTAAGCAGGACAGGGACTGAAATAAATGTCTCCTAAAGATTATAACCTAAGCGACATAAAAGTATGGCCAGTCTGAGCAAGTAGGTTCTGCTCCTGGCGTTGCTTTGGCCTGTCGATGGCCTTGGCTGTTTCTTCTGTTGAAATGTCTTTGAACTGGGACTCCATTCATCATCGAATCACCAATGCCAAACACGGTGCCTCGTATTTAACAGGCAAATAAATCATTGTTGAATTAACATGCTTGTTTTCTCCTCTCCTTCCACCTGAAACATGATCTTTTAAGTTACCCTCCTATGTTTCAGGAGTAATGTGGAGCTAAATGATAAAGGAGGTCCTCCAGGGTGGACCCTTCTCCTCATACATGGCAGGACTAAGGGGTTAGGCCTGAGGATCCTTACTGAGTTCGGGGACATTTGAAAATTAAAGGAACACCTGAGAAAATTGTTTCATTAAATAGAGAATATCAATAAAGAGTTTGAAATTTTATATATAAATATTTCAGTTATACTTTTTATTTTTTATAGTTTATATATATTTTTATATATTAAATAAAAATTCACTGGAGAAGCTCATAGCATACTTGGCAAAGAAGAAATCAGCAAACTTAAAAATAGGCCAGTTAATATCTGGCCTGAGAAACAGGATGAAAAAAGACTTAAGAAGAATTGACAAAACATCTGAGACCTGAGGTACTCCATAAAGCAGGTCAACATTTGCATAATGGGAATTCCACAAGGGGAGAAGAGAAAGAAAGCAGCAGAAAGAATATTTGAAGAAATAATGTCCCAAAACCTCCCAAGTTTATGAAAAACAGTCTACACATCCAAGAAACTCAACAAATTCCAAGTAGAATAAACTTGAAGAAATCCTCACCTAGACAATCCTCATAATGAAACTGTCGAAAGTCAACGACACAGAGAGAATCTTTAAAGCAGCAAGAGAGAAGAGACTCCTCACATACAAGGCGACCTCAATAAGATTAACAGCTGACCTCACCAGAAAGCATGGAGACCGGAAGTCAGTGGTATGAAATATTTAAAATTTTGAAACAGAAAGGCTGTCAAC
Organism: Mormoops blainvillei; assembly: GCA_004026545.1. Lineage (NCBI taxonomy): Eukaryota > Metazoa > Chordata > Mammalia > Chiroptera > Mormoopidae > Mormoops > Mormoops blainvillei. Next base: position 72,554 of record PVJD01006331.1, read on the forward strand.
CAAGTATTTTTGTAGTCAATAAAAACTAGGTTTCAAAAGTGAAGGAGAAATTAAGACATTCTCAGACAAACAAAAACTGAGAAAATTTGTTGTTAGAAGTCCTGCTCTACAAGAAATACTAAAGATTGTATTTCAGGTTGAAATGAAAGAGTACTAGACATAACTCTGGTTCGTAAAGAACCATAGGAAAAGTTGCTACAGTGTGAATGTATTTTTATTTGTTGTGTCTTATTTGCTTTAAAAACCAACTAAAATTATAGGCTTATAATGCATAAATATGCATTTTTTGTGGCATTAATTGTAGGAAATGGGGGAAAGGAATAAAGCTATATTGGATTAAGGTTTTAAATACTATTAAAAATAAATTGGAATTAATCTGAACTAGATTGTTATAAATTAAGATGTTAATTATAATCTCCAGGGACCCCACTAAGAAAATAACTAAAAAAAACCAAAAGAGTAGGGAATAAAAATGGTACACTAGAAAACATCTATTTAACATAAAAGAAGCTAGTAGTGGAGAAATAGAGGAATAAAGACATAAGACATACAAAAACAAATAGCAAAATGGCAGACCTAAATCCTACGTTATCATTAATTGCACATTGTATTTAAATAGGCTACTACAATCAAGAGGCAGAGATTGGCAAATGGATTTAGAAGAAACATGATCCAACTAAAAACTGTCTACAAGAAACACATTTTAGATACAAAGACAAAAATGGGTTGGAAGTAAAAAAATAGTTAAAGATATAACATGCAAACAATAACCAAAAAGAGCTTTACTAATGCCAGACATAATAGATTTAAAAAAAAATTAATAGAGGCCAAGAAAGACATTTTATCATGATCAAAAGGTCAACGTATCAGGAAGATGAAATATAAGCATATAATCACCTAACAGCAGAGCTCCATAATACATAAAGCAATAACTAACAAAACTGAAGGAAAAATAGACATTTCACAATAATATTTGGACACTTCACTACCCCCCTTTCAATAATTGGTAGAAAAACTAGGCAGTTGACCAACAAGGAAATAGATGGCTTGATGGCTTGACCCTCTATAAATCGACTCAACAAACATCTGTAGAGCATGGCATCCAAAAACAACACAGTACACCTTTTCAAGTGCACATGAGATATTCTCCAGGATAGACCATATATCAGTCCATAAAACAACCTCAATAAATTTAAAAGGATTTAAATCATACAAAGTAGTTTCTCCAACCACAGTGGAGTGAAATTGGAAATCAATTACAGAAGAAAATTTGGGAAATTAACAAATATGTGGAAATTAAACAGCATACTTCTAAATAACCGGTGGATGAAAGAAGAAATCACAGGGAAACTAGAAAATACTTTGAGAAGCATGAAGGTGAAAACACAGCCAAAACTTACGGGATGCTGCTAAGTCATTGCTTAGAGGGAAATTTATGACTGTACATGCCTAGTTTTAAGAAGAAGAAAGATCTCAAATCAATAACCTCAACTTCCACCTTAAGAAATTAGAAAAAGCAGATCAAACAGAAGGAAGAAAACTAATAAAGCTTAGAACAGAAATAAATCAAATAGAGAATAGAAGAACCATCAAGACTAGGAAAAGATCAAAAGTCAGTGACTGCAATACCCCCAGGCAGCTCACGGAAATTCCCAAGACAAGGCAGCAAAGGACCCTGTGCTGGACTCAACACTGCGTTTTGATGTGTGAGCTCAGAGGAGTCCTCGGAACTTTCTCCTAGAAGAGTAACAAAATGAAATGTGCTCGAAAGGATTATTTGGTGTTAGTGCGTATTATTTGAAAGTAGTGTTCAGTGCATTATGAAGACTAAAGAATGAAATCAGTAAGGTGAAGCAGGAGGCCACTACTGTAATCCCGCCAGCTAGGGGCAGAAGTCGAGATGTACAGTGGAAGGACAGGTTCAGCATAGAAGGGATTAGGAAGAAAAGAAGACTTCATAGGATTTGATGGCTTTTGGATCTTTGATCTGAGACGTGAGAAAGCAAAAAAGCTCACTTTAGCCTTGCCTCTATAATTTACTAGTTATTTGATCTTAGACAGTTCTGAGCCCCCATTTCCCTCATCTATGACATGAGAATAGCATCGCTTCCCTGGCATTTATTCCAGGATTTTGGATAGGATTTGATTGGGATAATGGGTGTGAATAGGTGTAAAAGCTACTTGTGAATATTCGAACTCTTGATGAGCATGAGGTTTTGTTTGCTATTGTCATAATGAGTTCAGTTTCTGACTCATTTCAATAGTGAGAACATCCAAGTGGAGATGTTGAGCTTGGACCGTTGAAAACAAGGGAGAGAATTCTGGAGAGAAGTTAGCACCAGAGCTGACATTTGGGCCTCAGAAACCGGCCTCAGGGAGAGGAGTGGAGCGTTCAGTGGGATGGAGTTTTGAGTGGGCAAGGATTCAGCCAGGGGAGAAATCGAAATGTCTCGGGGCAAAGGAAGACCAGGGCGGGAAGGGATCAGGAAATTAGGATATGGATCCCCAGGGTTGCAGCCATTGCTCCTGAGATGAGAGAGAGAAGATAGCGGGAATGGGAATGAGGACATGTCTGTGAGTTATACACAGGTATTTCCCTAGAAAATGAAGGGAGCAAAAAGCAGCATTATCAGGACCTGAGATTCACGAGTGAGGCAAGGTTGGCAGCCCTGTTTGTTTTAAACGGCTCGCTTGGGAAGAGGGCACTGGGACACTTTCAGAGTCTCATGTTGAGATTTCATGGTTCTTTATCTTGAAATGGAAATGGCTGTGCTTCTGCTGTTAGAAATGGCAGGTCCATGAGGGAGGACAGAGGACCCCATCTTGTCCCCACTTCCAGTAAGGGTTTCACAAGTAGGAGCCATGCCACACCTGATGTATAGGTGGGAACCCCTGTCCAGGAAGCCGGAGGGAAATGCTCTGCAAATCAGAGAAACCCTGAAGCCTCTAGAGCTCATCTGCTTCTCGGTGACTCCACCTGAGCACCTAGAGAAGTGACCCACCTGTGCCAGCAGAGCTCATTTTGGAGATCTGATTCTTGTACTGCCATCTGTCTCCTTTCGCATGTGGCACCAGCCAGATTACACCCAGTCTGTTCCCAGCCCAAGGATGTTCACCCATCACAGTATGGCCCCAAGCTTGGGGTGAGGTGTGACTCCAGGTCCCTCCCAACTCAGGGCTGCTTTGGGAGTTGACCAATGCCGTGGTCCCCTTAGGGCACGGATGCAGCCTTTCTGGCTCCTTCTCCCACAGAACCAGCTGTTCTCCAGTGTTGAGCAAAGTGCCCCCTGAGGCAGGGCTTCCTGGCTCCCAAGTGCAGGATGCATCTTCAGTTCCTCACAGCAGCTCTCTGGGAGGCCGATGTGACCTTAATGGCTCAGCAGTGCTGCTGAGCTGTGCTGTGCAGGGGCTTTCTGGGTGGACGGGGGATGGGGCGGGGAGGGCATCAGGGCAGAGGTGGTGGGCATATTTTCAACAGCTGCCCTGGCAGGATCACGTTGTGCACTAGCTTGCACGGACCTCTGGGCTACTGCAGTCATTTCGCAGTTCTAGGATGCTTCTTAATATTCTTGACCTTAGAAGACACTGGAGAAGTAGAAGCCCTGCCTTTGGTGGCTGTTCAGGACATTCTGGAGCCCTGCGCTGTGGTCTGCCTGCCATACCACTACCCCTGACTTTCTCATCCCCAACCCTGGGCACAGGTGGGGATGAAAGTCCTGGGATGTCAGTGGCTGGGAGTTATCTTGAATAGGCGAGTCCTGTAGGGACCATGAGCACAGAGGACTTTAGAGAAAAATCACTCTTTTACAATAGGTGAGGGCTTGGGGCTCAAGCCCAGTTGGTCACCTACCTTGGGGATCGTGTTTCATCACCGTGGGCCTCAAGGCCTCAAGGGCTCCATTGTACCCACAAGTCTGTCCCTGGGTAGTCCTCCCAAAATCTACCAGTGGTTCCAGTGTGGCCCTCCTGAAGGACAAAGAAGGCTCCTTCCAAGTGAAGAAGGGTCCCCGGCAGATTAGTGTGGCAGCTACAAGGAGTCCCTGGAGGAGCAGGCAGCGGCAACAGAGACAGCTCCGTAATACCAGGCACAGAGGCTCCAAACAGAAGGATACTTGTGTAGGGAGAATGCGTTGCCCCAGAATTGTATGTGTGACTCATGCATGACCCACACATGGGGTTGTGGAGGGATGGGGGAAACCTCTGCCTCTCCCGACAAGTTGGATTGTATTGCCAAGATTCTGCACCCAAAGCCACATGACTTTATGGAATTCTAAAGGTGGCAGCCATTCTCAAAGCTTAGGCAGGACATTTAAAAAGACTTCCTTTTTCTCCATATGATCTTGTTTGGCTGGATCCTGTTGTGAATGTGTGACAAGCTGTAACTGGGGACTTCGTTTCCTTAACTTGGTGTGTTGGGAGTGGGAGAGAGGAAGTGACGAGTAAAGTAGGAGGTGTGGAGGTGGCGTTGGTAGATGAGGCTAATCAAAGAATTTTTCAGGGCAGTGCAAAGGTGGGCGGGGTCACAAGTATGATTTCAATCACTTTAGTGGGTCTAGATAGAATTTCCTCATTACCACTTGTGATACTAGTATAGCATCTAATAATGATTGTTAATAATGATGGTCCAGTAACCTGAGAGTGAAATTTTTTTTTTTTGGTAAATGTTTCTAGTCACCCACTTGAGGTCATGTTAGTCAAGGATCAATGGGACTTGCTCCCCAACGCTGGGGCTGCTTATACCCTAGTGTCACCTGATGGGACTTCTGTGACCATCCAGATATTCATGGTATCAGGAAAGGACTTGAGATGTCTACAATTCTGAGAAAGGACTTTTAGTCACTTAAAGGTTATGATAGTAAATTCTCTAAACACAGCGAGCTCTCCATTATAGTAAACTCCATTCTTACATTAGAATTGTACAATTGGGACTGGCTGGTTTGGGGCGTATATGTGTGTGTGAACATGCTTTCTCTTGATGCTTGAATATTAATGGCTTTTTGGCCTGAAAGTGAGGCTATCAAAATTCTTCAGCCCCCAGTGAATCCAAAATACAGCGGTAGACATCTCAAGAAAAAGAGTGTTGATGGATCCATATCTAAATTCAGGCTGTGACTGACCGTTGGTGCTTAGCGCCACCTCCATCCCTCTTGGTTCTCATCCATAGTTCAGGGGCTAGAAGCCTGCCAACTACATTTCTCAAACTCATAAAGATTCCACCAACAAGAAGCATTTGCATAAAATTTGCAAGGCAGGAGGGAAGCGGAAGCTCAGTGGGAAGGCTCATGGACTTCAGCAGAGGGTGGTACATAGGAGGTTTTGCCAGTGTTTCTGGGTGTCCTCCTGTGAATGGTGACAGAAGTGTCACCCACCCTGTGCTGTAGGCAACTGAGACCATTGGTGGCCATCTCCTACAATTCCTGCATTTTATGATTTCCTAAATACTAGCAGTGACTTCCCTAACTTTTGCTCTCTCAACCGTTTTAACAGTTTTATAAGCTTCTCAATTCCTCTGTTTAATCCTCCTTACTAAAAATACCTGGAGTGGTTTCTGATACAAACGCCTTGTTTTTCTCTTCTTTTGTCCGCACCTGGTACCCAGCCCTAGATTTGTGGGATTTCTTTTTTTAATCTGTATCCAGGGATACATCCATTGATTCCAGAGTGGGTGGGAGAGAGACATCGATATGAAAGAAACATCAATGGGTTGCCTCCCACAAATCGTGCTAGAGTCACTCCCAGCATGTCCGTCAAGTCCTGGAGGCTCTACTTGCCTCCTCTTACACTATTCTGGAAACGCAAGAGGTCAGGCCATTCCATACAAAATTGATTCCTGACATACTTCTGCAGCAATGAGGACCCTTGAAGAGGTCATGGGAGAGTCTGATAGGGAATGTATTCATTTGTTTAACTATAATTTTATGACCATTTACTACAGTAAGTCCTCACTTAACGTCATCAATAGGTTCTGTGCCTTTAAGTGAAACAACATATAATGAAACCAATCTTATTGTAGGCTAATGGATAAAAACAAGAGACAAGTTCCGATGGCGTTTTGCCAACATTATAACCAAGCAATGTTATTTGAGGACCTGCTGTGCCTGGTAAACACTTTTTTTTCTGGCTCTAGTGATATCAGAATGAAGAAGACACATATGTAATAACCAAAGCAGTTTGGGCGATAGGCCCTCCGAGAGGACTACCACAGCAGCCATGTTCCTTGGCTGCACTGCGCAGAGGCAGGCGCAGTCTTCCTGGAAGGACAGTGGAGGTGTATTAGTTAGGGCATAGGCTGTGCTGCTGTAACAAAGATACCAAAAATTAGCGTGGTTAGACCAACACAGAGACTTCTTCTTCTCTCTCTAAACAGCCCAAAGGTGGTCCAGGGAGGGTAGTATCCTGCAGCATGAGGTCGTGTGGAGAGCCTGTCTCTGTCTTGTTATTTCTCTGTGCCTTAGAGCATTGTCCTCGTCCACATGGCTGAGACTAACCATCAGCATCACATCCATGTGCCAGTCCAGGGGGAGCGGGAAAGAGAGGAGTGGGAGACAGTCAGTCTCCTATATGCTATATACATCATTTCCACTTATCTTCCTTTCGTTACGTGGTTCCATCTGGGTGCAAGACAGAGAGTGGGAAGTACAGTTGCTAGCTGGGTGGTCAGGCCCGGCTCCAGTGCAGGGAGGGATTCTGTTAGCCAACGAATGAAGTGGGGAAAGATCCAGGGAGAGAGATCAACCTTTGCCCGGATGGCTTCCCTGGGGAGGGACGCAGGAAGTGCTGCCGCCTGCGTGGGACTGGCTCTGTGCGAGGCCAAGTACACAGTTGCCGGTGCTGAAGACCAGACGTTTGGACATGATGGTGGTGGAGGCAGTGGGGTGATGGTGGCAGAGGTGGTACGGGGGCACCAGTGGCAGTGAATGTGGAGGTGGAAGCGGCAAAATGTGTGTGAACAGGCCGGCTGGCTCCTCCTGGCTTCAGTTCTTTGTTAAAGAGTCACAGAGCTTGCCTCACCTTTTATTTTACAAGTGACAAAACAGATCCAGAGAGCTGAAGTGACATGCTCAAGGTCACACTGCTGGTGAGTTGTCAAATAGAAACTCAGTCCCTTGTCTTCCATCTCCTGGGCCAATACCCTCCCCTTGACACACACGAGACTCGGGGGTGGGCAGTTGCATAAAGGGGCGCCCAAGGAGCACCCAGAGCACTGAGGGTAGTAAGAGCATTTGCGAACTGCTCATAAACGTCCTCATTCCTGGCCCGCGGCCTTCATTCTGGAAAGCAGTGCTTTTGTTTCTATTTTTTGTTTTTTTAGCATGGCCAGTCCCACAACGGTAAGCTCCCCTCAGCCGCTGCTGCTCGTCACATGGACCAGCCTCCTCTCTTCACCTTCCCTTCCCCACTGGATACAGAGGCAATGAAATACCACCGTGGCTGAGTTGGAAAATTTGTCATTTTTACATCTCCACATTCTAGTGTCTTCTGCTCCCGGTGACAAATAAATCCTTGGGCTGATGGCTGGCCCCGGCCATTCATTAAGCAAATATAGCCCCAGTGTGCGAGTGGGAGACTCGTAAATAATTCCTGGTGTTTTATCCCCGTCGCCTGCTGCCTTCCAAGCTTTGCATATTTATAATACAGGAGCAGTATTTCTGACACAGACTGTTATGTGTGGGAGACTCTGGGGAGAAGGACAGACAGAGGCGGCTGTAACCTGGGTGGAGGGAGCCAGTTAACAGGGCCTGGCTTCAGGCAGTCGCCCCGAAGCTCTGAATGTGGACATCGTCCTCCAGCAGGGCCGAGTTAGGGCCTCTGTGGTGTTCAGCCTAGAGCCGGTTCTCGATGGGCTGAGAGTTCTGATTCTGATCTGGCTCCAAGTTGAGGGGGGAAAGGAGGAGGGTGACCTGGGGCAAGTGGCACCTTCAGCTAGGTCAGTGCTTGGCAGTAAAGGACATAGTGCCCTCCTCAGAGAAGCCAAGCACCCTCACACCCGTCTCCATTGATAAGCTCATGGGTGAGGGCGTCAGACTTCTGGCACTGAGGAGCAGGAGGAAGAAGAGAAAGGGTTTCTGCCGGGAGCAACAAGAATGACCAGACTCACTAACAGGAACATTTACCACCGAAGAGGGGGTTCGCCTTTACCGGTGTCTTCACGTGCGTTGCGGGCCTCATTCGTTACACATGCTCGTGACCAGTGGACTCTGCAAACCTCATTTTCCCAAGGAAGACACCACTGATGCGGCCTCCCACCCCCAGGGCATGTATGTGTGTGTGAGCTCACACACACAGCAGGGAACTCTTAGCCTGTCATATATCGCAGGCAACAGTTGTCACCTCAAGTCTTCCGGAGGCAAAACCTGTTGTTTGCAGAGGCGGCCAGTCTATAGGGGACGCGATCGTGGATGTGAATTCATTTCAATTCCCATTTAACCATCTAGGGCGGGCATATGAAATTGTGGTGAAAAACAGAAGCACAGATAATGGGCAACTAATATAACATACCAGCCCTGAAAGGAACACTTGGGACAAACTCCTATTGACCCACTGGTATCCATGTGCCAGGTTTCTTCCAAAAGTTGCCAACGTTGGCTGGTCTCACACATGACCCACATTGCCTGGGATCTGTGTGCACTGTGCTAGAACCCCCGAGGCTGAGGGTTCGATCTTGGACTGGGCCCCACAACTCCCCAGAGTAAGAAAATGCAGAGAACAGAGGCTGCCTTTGAGCCTCGGTGAGAGCATGTGGACGTCCTTCACTGCGTCTGGACAGTGTCGGGCGGACCAGAGTGTTTTAAATACACATTATGTTGCATCAGTGAATTGTTTTTCTTGGGTTTTTTTTTAAGATACAGGACACAATGAGAAAGCATTACAAGCAGAAAGGGAGCTTTCCATTCCTACAATGTTAGTCTCTGTTGTGTTTAGAGGCGTATGTGCTGTGTGGGTGCGCTGGTCATATTATGAAATGTATTTCTTACGCTGGGCTGCACTCAAACAAGTAGGCAGCGTGGGGAAGACTGGAGAGGAAAGGGCTCTGGACTTGGAGTTGCGGGTCCTGGGTTTAGTTCCCAGCTGTGTCCCTGAAATCCTTGAGCAGATGTTTACACATCCTGACTCAGGCCAGACCCCTTTCTTTGTATGCGGGCATGACAAGAGGTGACCTGCCGTGTTGGCACAGTAGAAAAGCTAGAACAGGAAGACACCTTGGAGATTAGCTATGTCTCCAGAGAAACTCCAGGGCAGGGATCAGGAAAGCTGGTCCGTGGTCACTTGGCACACTAGTGGCAGAGGCAGGACTGGAACCATTGTGACTCCTGGGGCAGCCTCCCTTCTGTTAAGTGAGTGAATGTGCACAGGAGCCTCAGAAATCTTCTTAGAAGCAAAAATCTCCATGTAGAAGCCAGGATGACCTGACATCACCCCATTTGAGCTCTCATTCATCTCCGAGCCAGGCCGGGGCAGCCGCTTAAACTGTCCCAGGCCACACTCCAACGTCTGTCTGGGGAGAGAAGACAAGATACTCTGCATCCAATTAAAAGCAACAGGAGTATGTAAGGGAAACAGAAAATAATTCTCCTTCTTGGAAGCCAGCCAGGGCATCCTCGTGCCAAGATTAAGAAGGATAATAACAACAGCCATAACAGTGGGAAGGAAAAAGCTTCTACAAGGCCTCAGGGACCTGGCGATGTAATAAGAGGAGAAAGGGAAATCAGGACGAACACTCTGACCTTTGCAAACCTCCTGCAGAAAAGCCAATAGTCCAGTCCCTTACTGGAGAGAAATGGCCTCCTGAAAGTGCCAGACATCCGCCTGGGTCTCCCACCAGCTCTGCGTGCTCGGCACTTCTGAGGACAAGCTCACTGGGATGGTTCGTGCTGCGTGTCAGCTGGGTGAGACTATGGGGCCCAGCTGCTTGGTCAACACCAGCCTATCTGTTGCTGTGAACATGTTTCAAGCATGTGATAAACACCTAAATCATTAGCCTTTAGTAAAGGTTAACATGTCAATTAGTAGACGTTGAGTCCAGCAGATTATTCTTCATAATGTGGGCGGGTCTTATTCCCAATCTTTGCTTCAGAACGAAGAGTGAGGTCTCCTGAAGAAGAAGAGGGAATTTTTCTCAAGACGGCAACATCAACTCTTGCTGGAGCCAATTCCTCAAAATCAGTGATACTCACCCTCCCTCTGGTGGGTTCTCTTTCTCTGGAGAACCCCGGCTACTGCACTCAGCATCTCCTCTCCACACGTCTTCTAGGTTGCAGGTCCCTTCCGCCTCATCCCCAGCCAGGTTAGCGCTCTCCTCAATGACCTCAGCTTTGGTTCCTTCTTCCTTCCTCTGCCCACGTCCAGCTGTCCAGTAAGCCTGGGTGTGTTTTCTCACTGCCGTATTACTTTCCTCCAGGCAAAATTAAAGTTTTTATCATTCCTTCAAGCATGCCCTTTTTCCTCTTCCATACATTTGTTTTGCAAAACCCTTAAACATCTTGAAAACCTCCCAGGTTTCAATTTGTTGAAATTGTATCTGTTCTTCCAGGCCTGTCTCGAAAGCACCCCCGCCCTAGCAGCATCTGCGTCTGGGTCCCTTACTTGGTCTGTCCAAAGCACTTCTGTCGGGGCCACCCTCCTCACTAAGCAGACCGAATATGTGGTGAAAGCAGCAGCATAGCAGGGTCACCCGTGGGTGGGGAGGGAGAGGAGGAATTCAGCTTCTATGAACTTACTCAGAATTGTGGTATTAAAAAAGCTACAGAGAACCTCTTTTCCTTTCAGTGTTCTTGTAAATATTGTGCTTTAATGTGGCATATTGTTCTTATTTAGAATTATATATGGCAGAGTGCACCATAATTTCTTCTGTTCTTATCTGAAGATCCCTAAAGATTCTTATCTGGTCCCACTTACCATCTTCTTCCCCTAGGGGGCCATAGCACCTTGAGCAGGCATTGTATCCCACCAGCCTTGGGGTCCCTGCTGCACTTCCTTAGCTCCTAAATACATGTTTGTTGAGTGTCAAGACACTATTTTGCAGTAGCATTACCTGGTTATGTGAAGCCCCGTGCAGGATGGCATTCTGACTTTGAGGAAATTAAGGTGTTGGTTAAAAGTGGCCTTATTCCAGAACTGGGAGGAGAGGGGGACAGCAGGGCTGAGTGATGCATAATACTCAGCTCAAGGAGAGGCTGACCCCCAAGCCAGGTATTACGATGGGCCCGGCATCCCACCACCTGCTACCGAGGGACTACATGGCCATATTTTAGGTATGGTCGTGTTCATATTGAAAAAGAAGGCGGGCTCTGATTAGACTACTTATCAGCATTTCTCCTGGCAAATCAAGAATAACTCTCCCTTCTTCCCTCCTTCCCTCCCCTTTCTGAGCCACACCTCTCATCCACACACATTCACAAAACACATGCAGGGTCCCTGAAAATATTCTAGCCCACGGAGACTGGAATGCAAACATATATTTCAGAAGAAAGGATCTCCTTTCTAGCTAATTAGTTACTGATGCATCTGCCTTCGAGGCCTTCAGTGCACACATAGCTTATCTCATTTGCACTAATTATGACAACGACCCTGTAAAGTAGATAATATATTCCCATTTTATAGACGAGAACAACTGACCTCTAGAGAAGCCAAACCTACCCAAGGCTGCACAGCCAGGACAGGACAGAGCACACATTTAATCTCAAGTCTCCTGACTTCTGGGCTCCAGCTCCAGTGCTCTTTCTACTACACCAGGGTGGCAAACCTCTTCTCTATAAGGCCAGGTAGTAAGTATATTAGGCTTTGCAGCCATGTAGTTTCAGCTCAGCTCTCGTAATGAGAGAGTAGCCACAGTGTATAAACTGTCGGTGTGACTGTATTTCCATAAAACTGTTTATCAGAGCAGGTGGCCAACTGGATGTGGCTCACAGGATGAGAGAGAAGACCCCAGACCTCCTCCAAAGCCACCTGTTACCTCAGTGTCCTTTTGTGACCACAGCTTCACATGGCTGTCAACATCCCTTCCTCACCTGCAAACTGGCCCATTTGTGCAGAGCCTGCTGGCTTTTCCAGCTCTTGCATGAATCTCTCGGCTCCAGGATGGGCATTTATGCTCCTGCCTTCCCTCCAGGCCCATTGGCAGGTGATTAAGAGCCCAGCTATACGTTTCTGACAACAGTCGCTGGCAGAAGGGACCGCATGGCTGAGATAAGCGAGTGTGTGCCCGGGAAGGGGACTGGCCACGTGGGATGTGGGTTTCAATCCTGGAGAGGAGTAATAAGCATGTAATTGGCTTTTCAGAAAATGTGCAGGCTGCTGGCAAGCCTGTTTCTCCCGCACACCGTGCTCTTCAGAGCGGCTGAGCCTGGCTCACCCTGAGCGGTGATGAGCCAGATGAATTCTGGATCAGCAGGTGGGAGCCGCCTGTCCCAAATAATCACTATATGCTGTATGATGTTTGGGAGCCAGGAGGCAGATAAGGACAAGGCAGAGGTAGGTTGTTCCCACCAGCAATATACTTCCTCACCCCACGGGAGCAGAGCAGGTGGGCCTGGGAGGGCCAGTCCTAGACCCGGCATGAATGTCGAGGAGTAGAGAGTTAAGTAGCTTCCCTAGGGTGCCAGGAGCCTTGGGCCTGGAGATGATACCATCCTTATGTGATTCACCAAGGCCACCTTGACCTCCAGGCACGTGTGGGAACTGCATACCCCCAGCTTTGTGCATCCCGGAGAGGGTGCTCTGACCGTCTTTGAGTGGGGAGATCAGGAGCTGCTGGAGGTCCCCTGTTTGTGTCTAATCCTCCCTGTTCTCTGGGGCATCATAGACCCACATGAAGGTATTAAAAACTGTAGCCATGTTTTTGATAGAACAGTTACAGAAAAAAATTGACTTTCACTTTAGGTTCACTCTAGGTTCATTCCCCTTTTAATGAGCACAGTTAAAATGTATGGTTTTATAAATGGAGTCTATTTTCATGTCCTGGATAATGATCCACCCCTGCCTTGCTGTGCTATAGCAGCAAAACACATCTATCTAACATGTTTCTGAATCCCTTATACTTAGCGGCTGTCTGTTCAGCAGAGATGCTGTTCATAGGACAGACTTCTTGCCCCTACTCTAGTATAATTCTATACTTAAATTCTGGCGCAATAATCATCTCTTAAACTTGCAGAGTGTTTCTGAGGTTGTCAAGAAACTTTTACGTGCATATTTTTACTTAATTCCCACAATAACCCTGTGACCTAGGCAAGCTAGAAATCATGATTCCCATTTTCACAGAGGGACAAATGGAAGCTCCAAGCATGGTCTTTTGGGGTCGCACAGGAGTAAATATGGAGTTGGAGCTAGACTCCAGTACTATTTCCTCTGCTCCAGGTTGCCATTCTCACGAGGGTCCAGGCTCCAGGCTGGAGCCAGGGTACCAGACTGTGGAAAGGGAGCAATAGATACAAGGTCTGTCTGGAAAAAGTCCAGCCATTGTTAATGTAATGAGAACGTTTGCATGAAATCAGTATAACCTGGCAGCCGAGGAGAGTGGACTGCAATGCACATGAGTGAACAATGACGACTTCACTGTACTAGTCAGCGTGGTTGGTAGACACTGTCAAGTGAGCATGTATACTGTGTGGCCATCATTCGAAATGGCTGAGCAAGTAGAGCAATGAATCTGCATCAAATTTTGCATTAAACTTGAACATTCCTCCATGGAAACTAGTAGGATGATTCAGAAGGCCACAGCTGTGGGCAACTGGTGATTGGCAGCTTCATCAGAACAATGTACTCTCATGCATCACATCTCTCATAGGGTGTTTTGGCAAAATGTCACATCACCAAGGCGGCTCAGGCCTTCTACAGCCCAGATTTAACCCCCTGCGACTTCTGAATTTTCCCAAGACTAAAATCATCTTTGAAAGGGAAGAGATCCAGGAAAATATGGGGCAGCTGGTGGCGGTTGGGAGAACTATGTGAGGCCCCAAGGTGCCTACTCTGAAGGGGACTGAGGTATCGTTATCCTATGTACAATGTTTCTTGTATCTTGTATCTTCTTCAATAAATGTCTCTATTTTTCATGTTACATGGTTGGGTACCTTCTGGACAGACCTCACATATAACATCTGTGAGGAACCCTTGCATCTCCTGAGCGGGCCCCATCATAACTCTCCTGACCTTTCAAGGTCAGCTGGAGGCTTCTGATGCAGGACTGGGTTGTGTAGTTGTGTGGTGTGCCCTTGGCCCGTTGCCTAGCCCAGGCCATGCAGGGCACAGCTAGATTTTGAGTGAGTGGTCATTAAATGAGTAAGTGACTTGGGACCCTCACAAATGAGAGTGGTGGCCAGTTAGGTGTCAGACACTGGGCTCTGCAGTTCCAGAAAGGGGAAAATTACAATTGAAAATTAAAGTCAGACCTACTCACAGAAAGCTCCGAGGTCATCAAACTCCTGATCCAAGTCAGATCCTAAGTGAGGACTACACAATGTAGTGTTGATGTAGAATTGCAGCTGAAGGCCCAGTGGAGGAGTGGGAGTGTCTGCCCTTTCTGAAAGGGTGTCAGCCCTTGGGCTTCCATCTCTTCCACATGGGTGGAGTCTCTCAGGGTACTGATTTAGGACACCTGTATTTGAAACCTCTCTGCCTTCTACCAGCCTATGGCCTTGGGGACATGACTTAATCTTTTCCACCTCATGGAGTTAAGATGAGGATTATATGAGATGATGCCCAATAAAGCATTAAGCGTAGTATTGCAGATACCTAACTCACCATCACCAGCACCTGTCACACTGTCATCTACTCGTTTAATGACCACTCACAGAGAATCCGTCTGCCCTGCAGGGTCAGGGCTAGGCAGCTGGTCCCAGGGGCTACGCCATACAGCCACGTAGCCTACAGGCCACACTGAAAGGCCATGAGGTCATGAGGGCTGCGTACGGAGTAAAACTGTGCATTTATTGCCGCCATCCTGAGCATCATGCTCTCACATCCCGAAGAGCCTGCACAAATTTCCTTCCTGTTCACTTTGTCCATCCCTAGAAGCCCTCACTGTTCCATATGTTGTTCACTCAAATATATATTTTTTAAAAAGAGCCCACCCCGCTAGCCTCTTTAGCAAGAAGGGACAGTAGGTGGTAGCTCTTCCTCTCAAGCCCTCCAAAGCTGTGACTTCCTTGCCAATGGCAGAGGCTGGCCTGGGCTTTCTTCCCCTTACATGGCTCCAGCCCCCACCACCCCTTCATCTCAGGAAAATTGCATCTCCAGGGGGCCATGAAGCCGCTGAATGGCTGCCCCTGACCTTAGTCAGGAAGTGAGCGGAGTGCACCCCCCAAGGCCTAGGGCCTGCGGGAGGGTAATTTACCCTTGTCACTGTAACTACAGATGCCCTTATTACTCACACAGGCTGCTCACCCTTGTTTAACAACATATTAAACCATTAGTCTCCATGCCAGTGGGTTCACTTAGTTCAAAGTGGCAAAAGCTGATCATTAAATTCTTTTTTTCCTGCTTAATCTCTTTTAAATTGGTTGCCTTTTAATTTCATCAAGTGCCTTCCTTCTCAACCATTCCATCGTGTCTGGTGCAGCGGCACCGGCGGACTCCTAGCCAGAGGGAACTGGCTTTCTGGGTCTTCCTTCAGTGGTCTCTATGGATGACAAAGAGTGGGGACAGAGGCTAAACGGGGTCTTTTCCCTGCCGAGCGGGCCCCTCTGAGCATCGTGAAAGGGTTATGGGTTTCACTTCCTCCTCACTTATTTCTCATACCTGCATCGGAAGATTCCAGCCTTTCAACCCTTTGCTTTATCATCTGTCCAAGAACCCCTGTAGGTAAAAATTAAAATCCTGTGTTTTCTCAGCAGAAAGTGGCAATATTTATTAAAATGGGTACTGTGTTATGAATACTACCTGCATTAAATTCAGGTGTCATTAAGGTTGTAATAGGAGAAGTCAGTTTGCTAGCACCCACCAGAAATGCTTGTGTGGGCAGGGGGAAGAGAGGTAGGAGGGGGATACTGAGGGTGCACTGTCCCTCCTGGTAGGTCTTATGGGCCATGGGAGAAGGAGGCCTGGCTTTCAAGGTACCACGGGTCAGTTCATCCCTGCTGAAGGCCACAGAGATGGGGGGAGATTAGAGTCTTTATAAAAGCGTGGAGGCAGGATTGATGTGTGAAACGTCATTAAGAGAATGGCCGCAGGGCCAGACAGACTGGGGCTCAGATTAGAAGCTGGCCAGAGCTAGCTTTGGGAGCTCGGCCTGTCTGTGAACCGGGCATCGTTTATTCACATCGCAGGGTTGCTAGGAGGTGTCAGTGAGTAGTGAGTACAGGGCACCTAGCCCAGAGCCTGGCACACTGTAATGATGACAGTGTGCTGTCCTCTCAGGGCTGCCTCTCCACGCTGGTGCCTCAGCAGTGCTCTAATGGGCTGGCGGCTTCTGGATGGCGGCGTGCGTTTTAGGACCAGTGGATCTGTAGTCTGATACCCACCACTGTACTCCCCTTGACAGAAACGGGTCCCTTGGTACAAAACAGTGCCATGGTGGGGGTCCCTGTTGAAAGATCAGACTTTGTGTGAGCCTTCAAATTGCAGTACTAGCTGAGGCTCTGTGGGCAGGAAATGTGAACACGTACCTGGAATATGTGTTCATCTGGGAAGGATGAATTCGCTGCTTTTTCCGTCACGGGAAGGTCCGGTGGAATCCACTTGCACCCAGTGGCTGGCTGGTCTCCTCAGTGCGTGGTGCTCTTTGGGACTCAGCATTGGTCTGTGTTTTTGGCAGGTTGGCATGTGGCCGTGGCAGTGGCTGGATCACAGTTAGTTAAAGGGAGGCCATGCCTCAGTCACTGTAAGTGACAAGGTGGAGGAGGGGTCTGGCCATCTGTTTGTGCAGACTTCTTGTGTTCTGTGGACATACTCAGCCCAATTCTGGATGTTCCAGTTCCATTTTCTAATGGCTTGCTCCCAGACCTACTCAACCTTATGGCTTGGTAGGTCTGACAGTTTTCAGTTCATTTTGAGTCGTTCTGGCTGTGTTCTTGCTCGATGTTCCATGTTAGATTTCTTTTTTAAATGCTCTTTCTTCACTTGATATCTTAAGGTTAGTGGTGTGTGTTTGTGTGTATGTGTGTATGTCCTGTCTCTCCCAGGCCCCGGGAGCATGCCCTGGTGTAGAGTTCTCTGCCTCAAATGACACCTTGCTACATAACCCTGAACTACAGACCTACAGTTTAAACTACAGTTTAAAACTCTGTCAGTTTTTCCACTAATGTCCTTTGTCTCTTCTGGGATCCAATTCAGTTGTTATTATCTCCTTAGTTTTTCCAATCTGTGACAGTTCCTCTGTCTTTCCTTGTCTTTCATGACCTTGACACTTTGAAGACTATTAGGCGGTTATTTTGTAGAATGTCTCTCAGTTGGGTTTGTCTTATATTGTCTCCTGATCAGATTTAGGTCATGGGCTTTTGTCAAGAATGCTGCTGTAGACATGATGTTGAGCCCTTCAGTGCACGATTTCAGGGGATACATGATGTAGATATGTCTTATTACTGTGGCGTGAACCTGGATCACTTGGCTAAGGTGGTGCCCGCCTGGTTTCTCCATTGTGAAATAAATATTTTTTTCTCCTTTGGAATTAATAAAAATCTTGGAAGAATGTTTTGAAACTATTCAAATATCCTATTCCTTCTCAAACTCTAGCCCGACCAGTTTTAAGATAGACAAATGCATTCTCTATGCCTTTTGTGGCCCCTTTTTATAAAGTGGAGTTGACTTCTTTCTGCAGTGGAATTTGGGGTTGTAGGCATGTAACTTTCAGCTCTCACTGGCTGGCAGCTGACACTCCTTTAAGGCTATTGAACTTGGTCTGTCATAGGCCACAGAGCTTTAGCTCTTTGTTGCTTCCTTTTCTCATCCGCTCCCCTGCTAATTTATACTTCCATCTCACATTTCCTCTGCCTTTCTCCCTGTTTCCTTTGGTTTGCTTGTGGAATTAATTACGACCACAAAGACTTCATGTGGAGGATGCAACTGGCTCAGAACTCAGCACTCCACACGCAGGGTTAGACCCAGAGAACTCAGAGCGCTCCCACCCTCCTACTTCACTGATGAGTAAATAGACACAGGGCACTTACAAGGAACCAGCGGGGGCCAGGGCCAGGCCTAGAGCTCAGCTTCCTGACTACTGTGCTGTGTGCCGTGTTCCCAGGGGCGCTTAGTCCCTCCAGGCTGGTCCTACAGAGATGCCCCCAGGCCGTCAGGAGGAGGTGCCCTCTGGCGAGCGAGCTGGAGCCACACCACCTGTCCCTCTGCTCCTTCCTGAGAGGGCATCTGGTTTCCCATTCACTCTTTAGCTCCTCTGCCCCAGTCCTGAGGAAAGGGGCCTGCTCTCCGCCTGGTTGGAAACCGAGGGTCCCCTGCCTCTGTGGGGGAGAGGCCTCCCCCTGCTCCGACTCGGAGCTCCGCCACAGGACCTTGTGGGAGCCCAGAGTCTCCCGACCCAGGGCGTCGTTGTTCCTCTCGCCTTTCTTTGGGGGGAGGGAGGGATGCGGGGGTACTTGGAATGCTCACTTTCATTCTCATTGTCATCATTCTCATTGTCATCCTCATCTTTGGTCCCTGTCACCTGTTAGCAAACAGTTCCTATGAGCAAGTCACAGCTTTTTACAGATGATATTTTCATTCAATCCTTAAACCCTGAGATAGACATGCTTCTCCCCATTTTACAGGTGAGGCAACTGAGGCTCAAATAGGTTAAGTAACTTACTCCAAATCACATAAAGAGTAAGTTTCCAGACCATTCCCATAGCTGTTTAGTGTTGATTTCATAAGTAAATAGATTCAGTGTTCTGGTTCTTATACTCCATTCCTAGGCTTTCGTTACGAACTATCTCTTCATTAGCTAGATGATCTCTACTAGAGTCTTCGAAATGGGCTCAGATGTGCAGCAACCCTGAGCTCTCTCATAACGAGACTGGCCGTCTCTCCCTTTCACATTTGAACAGCAGCCCGGCAGGTTCAGATGCTCTCAGGTGGCCCTTGGAGTTGGCGTCCGTGGGCTATTTCCCCACTGTCATCTGACAATGAACATTGCTGTGGGGAGGTTTGGGGCCAGTACATGTTTTCTCCTTTGAGGTGACTTGTTAGTTCTACCTGGATGCTTAATGATTTCTGTCTTGATTTTGCAAATTCAGTACCTAAACCAGGAAATGTCTTCATGTCAATTGTTCTGTATCCATTTTTTATGGAACGCAGCACACTCTTTTAATTTGCAGTTTCGGAGCTTTTTTTTTTTTAAGGTGCACACCTGTTTGTGTGTTCCACTTGTGTGTCTGCCTCAGCTTCCCCAGTTTTCTGATGTTGGGTCACCTTTGTTGTTTCTACATGTTTTTTCTCTCCTCCAGTTGCTTTAATAACTTAAGCCCTTATCCTCTGCAGTCACAGAGACTTGCCAAGGACCCACTGCTGCGCGGCTGACGGGGATGGGTACCCTGCAGTGGGTGTCACTGATTAGGTTTTTTCCTGGGTCTGCTCTGCACCTTGGAGTGTCTACCTTTACTTATTGGGTTCTGCAAAACTGTTCTGTGACTCTCAATTTTATAAACCTTCATTTCACTTCTCTGCTTTATCATCTCATCTTTAAGCTCTTATTTGATTAAATTTGTGTTTTTAAGTCATTCTATAATATGAAGCATTATATTATAATATAACAGAAGTTTGGATAACTTCCTTCTGTTCCCTAGTTTATGTTTTCTTCCACGCTGGGGAGTTTTTTTTTTTAAAGTGTATGTGTAGTGGTGTTTTTAATATATTTCTTTTACCCTGTATGCCATTTCTTTGTTTGTTTTTGTTTTTTCCCCCACTGACATGTTTGCTCATTGCCATGCAGATCGTTCTCACCTTGCCTGGCCTGCTGACCCTGATTTAGGGCAAGTCAATTCTGACACCTTCCCCTGCCTGCCTGTGCTTGTTCCTGTCCTCCGTAAAGCAGAGCGTGAGAGCCAGGCATTCTGTGTTCTGTCCGCCTCCGTTCTGCAGCCCGAGAGCCCGAGAGCCCGGCCAGGCGAGGGGCGAGGGGGAGAACTGGCCTGAGGCTGTGAGCATCTTCATCAGGATGCCCGGCCTCTCTATTCAGACAGAAAAGCCATGCTCCTGCCGCAAAGGCATATGCTATTAAGGGAAGAAAGTGCAATAAACAGGTAATTATAGTAAGTGTCATGACATAAGAGGAGGGGACACTTTTAGATTGCAGAGACCAGGTGTTGTTAACTTACTTCCAGTACTGGTGGTGGCAGTTTAAGGATACCAGTGTCCGGGGGGGACCAGGATGGAACTGAACCAGATGAGGCTAGAAGTCCAGTGAAGGGCTCGCAGGCCACAGTAAGGAACTTGGCCTTTATTCTGTCAGTGGGATCTAACTGTATAAATTCACTCCAACAGCAGTGTGAAAAATTAAGTACATATTTAAAGACAAGTCCCTGGAGCATACCTGTTGGTCAGCTCCGTAGAGGGACCAAGGAAATCGGTTTTACACTTAGAGCTGGGGCACCAAGGAGTATAGAGGTTTCCAAAGAGGGCTGATGCCCCCACTCTTCTTTGTTCCTTGCCCATGTAAAACACCCTTGGCTTCGGGGCAGCAGCTGAAGAACACGCAGCTTCTTCTCCTAGTGATACTTCCCCGTGGCCCCCTGGAGATGTTTTTGAGGGTCACTCAGATGGCAGCCAGGGCCAGGGACTGTACATCCGGATAATATATCTCAATGTTGTTGTCTTTTTCCAGAACAGCTCAGAGCAGGAACCAATGATAAGGCCCCTCCGCACCGCGTGCCTTCTTACTTTGCTCAGCCTATGGGATGGCCAGAGACTGGCAGAGCTGGGGAACCGGCTTCGGCCTCCTAAAGCGTAGCTGGGAGGGAAGGAAGGATGTCATTGATTTTTCTTCCCTGCCAGACAGGTCTGCCCATGTGAGCTCATCTTTTCAGGGAGGCAACCACTCCTCTGTACCTGACCTGGCAACCAGGTGCCTCCTGGGGCCCCAGGGTGGCACTGGGTCCTTGAGACTGTAAGCAGAAATTTGCTTCTGTTTCCACAAGATACTTCTTTGGGGAAGAGGGCCATGGGTTCCATCACATTGAAAAGGGAATGATGTTTTCTTAAAATAGTTAAGGATGCCTGCTCTGTCTAACCCCGCATTTCATAGCTGGGGAAAGTAACCAGAAACCCAGGGAGTAGAAACGATTCACCTAAGGATACAAGGTGGTGGCAGAGGCAGATCTAAACGACAGAGCTCCTGGACCCTCCCAGGACTCCTCGCTGCCTCGCTGCGAGATCACCTCCTGCCCCACGGACACACAGCGTCGTCTTCATTTTACTAACAGACTTATAGCTACTCTTTATTGAGTGCTCAGTGCTTTACTTATATTAGCCCATTAGTTTGTAAAACAGCGCATATCATGATTTCACAGGATAGACAGCTAGGTCATTCTCAGTTGAGAGGAAGAGGATAAATCACTTGCCCGAGGTCACGGAGACAGTAACTGGAGGAGAAAGATGCACGCCCAACTCTTTTGGGCATCCACTCTACCCATCTCGTTCTCTCACTGTTTTAGATTCCTGCCTTGGTCCGGTCCATCTCTAAAGGCTCACGTCAAAACTTATCAGTCCCGAAGTGTCCTCTGACGGGCCCCGTCCTCGCCAGCCTTATCTTCTCTGGTGGATGGGGCCCTTGCAAGTTCTTTGTAGGCAGGTGGTCCTGGTTAAACTCGCATCCTGCTGCCCCCTGATGGCTGCTCTTCTTCTTCCCCAGCCTCTGCTTGGATGTGACATGGGAATAGTCATAGTCCAGTCCTGGGGCTTTTAAGAGGATTAAATGAGATAATTAACATCCACTGGCTTATTTATTCAGCAAATATTTGAGAATCTTCCATGTGCCAAGAACTGTGCCAATGGTACCAGTGGTGCCTGAAACAGACACAGCTCCTGTTCTCAAGAAAGTCTGAGAGGCAGTCAGGAAATGTGTAACTAGACAGTTGCCCAGTTTAGGCTGGGACTGCCAAATTCTATGAAGGAGACGTACCAAGTCCTAGGAGAGTATAAGGAGGGACTTGATTTGGCCTAAAGATTCACGGAAGGCTTCTTTAAAGATATAAAACACATCGTCTGAGGGCGGATGGATGCGTAGGAGTTGACCAGGTGAAGAACATTCCAGGAAGGCGTGGAGCCTGGAGATGGTGTGTTAGTGTGCTGGCTGCTGAAACAGAACACCACCGACTGGTGGCTTCAACAACAGAGTTATTTTCTTGAGGCTCTGGAGGTCTAAAGTCCAAGATCAAAGTGCCAGCCATCTTGGTTTCTCCTGAGGCCCCTCTCTGTGGCTTGCAGAGGACCACCTTCCTGCTGTATCCTCGTGTGACCTTTTCTCTGTGCAAGGGCACCCTTGGGGTCTCCACCTCTTTGTGTAAGGACGCCAGTCATACGGGATGAGGGCTTCACCCTGGCGGCCTCATTTTAACAATCACCTCTTTGAGAGTCCTGTCTCCAGATACAGTCGCATGGATTAGGACTCACCCACGTGACCTCATGTAACCTTAAGTACGTCTTCCAAGGCCCTCTCTTTAAATACAGTTACATTCTGAGCTACTGGAGGCTTCAACAGATGAATCCTGGGGGGACACAATTCATCCCCGAACAGATGGAAAAGAGCTTGTCTTGTTTTACAAGCTGAAGAGAGGCCAGTGTGGTGGGCCCATAATGAACAGAGAGGAAGGGAGAGTGGGGTGAGGCTGGAGAGTGTGCAGAGGCTGGGGGGCCACAGTGCAGTGAAGACAGTATTCCATGTGCAGTGCGGAGCCACAGCAGAGTTTGTGATCCAGAATGGGAGAGGATCAGGTGCCATTTTTAAAAAGGCGATTCTGAAAAGTGGATTTTGGGGGCCAGGAGTCCTAGTATAGAGTTGGGCCTATTACTGTCCGTATTCCAGAAAGGAGTCAGTGGTGGCCGGGCGTGGTTGTAGAAATAGGAAAGGGTAGGTGGATGGGTAGAGACGTGTTTTGGGGGCAGAAGGGACAGGACATGGTGATGGGTTAGATACCTGTGTGGGAGTTCAAGTGATTGGGGCAAAGTGAGAGAGAAAGGCGTGTCAAGGACGATTCTCACCTTCCTGGCTGAGCAACTGCCTGGATGGTGGTGCCGCCCTCACGTGGAAAAGACGGGAGGAGGCGCCGTTTTGAGGGAAAGATCAAGCGCGCTATCTGGAACCTGCTCAGGGTGAGAGGCTTGTGAGACACCCAGTGGGCCTGTCAAATAGGCTTATGTTTAATGCAGATGTGGGATGCAGGTAAGAGGCCTGGGCTGGAGAGACAGTGTTGGGAATTATCCACCTGTAGAAGGTTTTCAAGACGCGGGAATGGAGGAAGTCACCTGTGGTGAGCATGTCATGAGGAGAGGAAGGACCAGGCTTAAATCCAGGAGCAAGTCCAACATTTAGAAGCCAGGGAGGAGGAGAGGGAAGCAAGGAGATGGGGAAAAAAGGCCAAAGCATGGGGGAGACCAAGGGAGAGGGCTGGGGGGAGCCAAGACACAGGAGCATTTGAAGGGGCTTCCCCAGTGGGCTGGAGTGCTGCTCAGAGATCAAGGTTGATGAATGCACCAAATTGTAGCTCTGCCGGGCAGCCAGTAGCTGTCCATCCATGAGGGAATCTTTTCCTGGCCCCTCTGTCCTTCAGAATTTGTTTTCTTATTTCCGAGCATGGCCTGTCCCCTTAGATTACAGAAAGAACTCAAGGAATAAATGAACTAATGAATGAATACAGGCCTCAAGTGACTGAAGAAGCGCATGACAAGTGCAGCTGTTGTTTGTTGGTGGGTCTTCGAGGTGGGCTGTAACTTCCCTCATCTCCCTGCCTGCAGCCTGGGCATTGGTTTTCTCCAAGGGCTGGACCCGGTGCAAGTTTCCTAGGCACCATTGGCTCCAGCTTGGCAGAGGGCCCTCTGGGGAGCCCCTCCTCCTGCTTGTCAGGCGTCCCGGCCAGAGAAGGACCGAGGCCATTCCCTCGGCTGCCCGTGCAGGGAGCCGCCTTTCCCAGCAGGTTGCCAGAGTCCCTGCCGTCTTTCCTCCCCGAGCAGTGTTGCCTGCACTGTAATCACACAATTATGATGCCATTAAAATGTCACATGTGGAGAAATCCATATAAATAAAGCATTAACAGCCACTTGAAAAGCGTAGTCTTTACCACTAATGACCTACTTTGTCTACACATCATGCCCTCCTGCCACCCCCACTCGGCGGCCGTTTTCCCTGGTCTCACTTCAGAGACAGACCCAAAGGTACGGTTGTCTCTGCCGCCTGGAAAGCCTTAACGCCTAATGTGTTGGGAGAGGTTTCTTGGTGGGGCCAAAGACATGCAGGCCAGGGAAGCCCAGCACTGAGCACTTAGTGAATGAGGCGAGAGGATGCTATACCCAAGCAATCTAAGGTCCCGATGATGGGAGGGCCCTCAGAGAGAATCTGCTCCTTGGGAAATTGAAGAAAGAGGATGGTGTTGAAAAATCTGAGGGGTGGATTCAGTCCGTTGGCTGTGACTCCCTCCTTTTGGGAAGAGATTGAACCTGAGACTTAGGGGTCACAGCATGCTGCCCAGGGGCAGTGGGCCAGAGAGCTTGGGACCCCCACTGCCGTGAGTGGCTGGTGAGACTGTAGGTACATGTTGGTGGGCAGAGAGCCACGGGGCAATATGGCTCTTGGTAGTTTTCACCTCACTTCCTAGCATAGTGCTCCGGAAAAGTTCAGGAACTGAATTTTCTTTGTCATCAGAATTGCATTTTAACGTACTTAGGCAGCAGTTTTCAATGTAGTCTGCCATAAGCATTTTTAAAACATGCAATACCTGACTATTTAGTCAGGGGCACCGACCTCTTTTTCCTTGGATTGTCTAATAAGAAAAAATGACAAGAGCCAACACAACAATAGCCGTCCAGCGTGAATGAATCAAAATTATACCTATTATTTTGTCAGATGGGCAAAGAAATGTTTTCTCTGGTGTGCCGCAGAATTTTAGTAAATTAGTTTCTGTAGGCCGTGAGATGAAAAAGGTTGAAAATCACTGCACTAAGGAAATGGAGTATTTAACGGAATCTTGCAGCGAGTGAGCCTATGAAGTAAAACAAACCAAAACAGCTCTGGCGAACTGATTAATCACTTCCCAAAGTATCTGAATTGCAAATCTGGATTCCCATACAGTCCCAGCTGTGATGAAAGTGAGAGTAGAGTATGTCTAATTCTGGGGAAGCCAAGAGAAGGCCCCTGTGGATGAAAAGGAGTTGAATTAGAGTATAGGGGACATTGGAAACAGCACTTTGGCACCCTACATGGCTATAACAATGAGAATGACCAGTGACAAGCACATCATTTGGGGAGCAATTATTGGTGGTTCCTAAGGTCGGGGAAACACCATCATGGTCTTGTTTGCATAGCAAATGCATTATAAACCCCTTTTTATAGTTCATGCAAGATGCCCTGGAATAGTTTCCTGCTGTGCTGTAAAGACGGTCAGTACTTAGGACAGGCTCCTAGGATTTCTCCCAGTTTTTCAGCCCTCTGCCATGATCGTTTGCTGTATCATCTGCAGTACTTAATTGGTGCTTGGCTGAGGCGGGCATCCCACCCCCACCCAGATTCAGCAGGCATGATCGGGGGTACTGTGGGTCTGTTTTGACATAACAGCCAGCGGCCCCCATGGAGTCCTGTGAGATAAAGTCATTTCAAAGTCATTCACTCTCACCCCACACCTACACATTCAGCAGCTGACCTAGTTTTGAGGGAACTAGAGGATAGCTGGATGTCACCTTATTTACAGAGCCGATAGAAAATACACTTAACTCTGGCCACAGCATCTGGGGAGATCTCGCATGTACCTCGGAGGCGTAGGAGATGGGGAACAAATTTTTCTTAGCAGGGAGCTGGAGGCTTCACACTGATGTGACCTTAGGGAAGCGAACGACAAGGCTCCGGGGACACTTGACTCTGAAACTCTCTTTCCAGCCAGATCCTGCCTGGCTTAGCACCTCTCTGCAGCGTGCAGATTAGGGACGGTGTTTCCAGGCTCACTTCAGCAGAAAGTGTGCACCTGAGCTCCTGGCCCTACCTCCCTCCTCCTTCCTTTGTCCTTCTATATGGGGGAGCTGGGTCTGAAAGTTTTGTTGCACCAGTGACCCTCTGCCATTGCAGGTCCTGGTTAAGGATGTGATGGAGCCCACCTGCCTGGGCTTAACCCCGTCACCTCCACTCACTAATTGTGTGACCTTGGCCAAGTCTCTTAACTCCTCAAACCTCTGTTTCCTCTTCAGTAAAAAAATAAGGTTCGTGATGGTGCCGGCTTCAGGTTTGTTCCCAGTACTTAATGAGTGACATTTTTAGGACAGAGCCTGGCACAAAGCACACTCTGCAAAACTCTGAGTTGTGTTTGTTCTGAGTTGTGTCCAGTGTGAGAGCCGGTCACCCTTTCTAGTCTGCCCTTTCCCTTGGCTTTCCACAGCCATCTCCGTCTGGATTTCTCTGGTCACATTTCCCAGAGTACCACCCAGAGGAAGAGGTGGGCCAGCGGCAGCCCTCGCTGAACACATTTCTGGGGACTGTAGCTTCAGGACTGGCCCTTCCAGCCCTTGGAAGCCAAGCCCCAGGAGCCTGGGGAAGCCCCCTGGGCTGATGTTAACGGAGGAGAGGGGCCAGCAGTTGAGCAGGGGGAACTGACATCCAGGCTTCTTTGCCAAATGAGAGACTTCGGGTCTCAAGCAGGTGCAGGCTTCTGACCCCAGTTCTAAGATCTCCAGGTGTCTCCCCTAAATAGCTCAACACAGCTTCTGGCCCCGACTCCACACGCATAAAAAGGGGTTAGCAAAGAGACCATGCAAGGCTCAATTTCTAGCCTTCTAAGCTGGTGATAATCTTACATATTCTGCTTCTTAAAGCAGCTTTCTTGTCTTATCATTTGTATGGCACTGGGCTCAAACCCATGTTCGAAATGGAGCTTTTGGACTGAAAAGCCCTGCCAAGTCCCAGGAAACATTTGTGTTGATAATGACCAATGGCTTTCATCTGGACAGTAGGTGATGCATCCAGTTGCCCCTGGATGCTGTCAATGATCCCACCCGGAAGGAAGAAGCTAAACATAAATTGGCTGACAGTAAATTACATTTTCTCTCCATTAGCACTAGGTCCCCAAAAGAAATAATGGTAACCACAGCAATGTGGACGATAATAATAGGTTACACATGCATTATGTTTTGCCAAGCAATTTTTCATGTCTTATCTCATTTCTGAGATCTCATTCTGTAAAATTGCATGGGGGTGAAGATTACTATTGTCCTCAGGTTGGAGGAAGAAACCGGCCAGAAGAGGTGGAAAGGACATGCAGAGCAGAGCCAGGCTTGGGACCAGCTCTCC